>CM046032.1:48398947-48408947 GCA_025215565.1 Flaveria ramosissima
GTTGGCAGGTAATTATTGCTGAGGATGGCACGAGGGTGAAGTTACTCGGCAGGGAAAGACTGACATCCATTCGTATTTTATGTCGCTGTTGTTTTGTAATGCAGTAAAACAATTATTTTGTAATCAATTAAACGATGATGTATTGCTCAACAACAGTGGTTTAAGTGAAATGAATGGTTTTTGATAAATTATTTCCGCTGCTTAAGTTTGTATAATTATAATGTTTAATGTTTTAACTGCTGTGATTGACCAACTGTGAGGTTTCCGGGAACGAGGCCTTACAACAATGAATCTATTCTTGTATAGATAAGAATTGCCAATTTTACATATAAGTAATTACTAGTTCTGTACCTGATAAATAGGGGTTATGTATACAGTGATAATACGAGAAATTGGTGATGTACACATATAAGTACCCCTATTAAAGGTTGATGTAAAGTGTGACATTGGAATATTATGTTTATGTAAATAACAGGTAATATTTCCCTACACATATTGTAGTTGGAATTCTTAATTTATATGTATCATGATTTGTATAGTCTTGCGTGAGAACTAATATTATGTGTTTGTTGTTTATTGTAGAAAAACATTTTTGTTGAGTATTTGTGTCGAGTAGGAAACCTGAAGTACATCCCAATGTCAAGATGCATCCCCCTGAAGAAAAAACTATCATGGGCTATGATTAATAACCCAATAGACTACGAGGTGTTTGTTATGCGTCATATGGAAACCTATATGGGCAGTAATGTGAAAAGATGGACGTGTGGATTCTTAAAGTAAGGACCGAAACAAGATGGTCAATTAAGGAAGCTTAGGGTGAACTATGCATATTGTATCCTACTATCGAAGCTAACAAACATAAGGATAAGATAATGTTTGAGTTAATGTGTTAATTAATAGCAGGTTATTTCCAATGACATGTGGTGGATAAGATAATGCTAATGAGTTTTGTCTCTAAAGGAACTTATAATGTGGTGGATTGTTAACGGCATGACTGTTTTGTATTGGTGGATTATAAAACATGTTTACTTTTATCTATGATCAGATGATTTTGTAAATGTTATTATGTGGGAAAGTATAATATTATAAAATGAATTGAGTGAGTTAAGGAGTAGATAGTAGTTAATTTTTTATTCTTGTTCTTAATTATGTATTATGAAATAATGCTAAGAATGCATGATTCATAATAATTGATAGGTATGACCTTAATAAGGTTAACGCGTATGTAAATTGGTTTCTGTTTGTATAAAATAAAAAGAAAAGGTAATATCAATAAATTTCGGGTGACCTGTTATATCAAAAATCTGTTGCATATAGTTCATGTTTATTTTCGTATATGTAAAAATAATGATGTATCACAATGTAAATTCTAAAAAGAACAATAAAAAATACACATTATATTTAAAAATCAACACTCGATCACAAATAATGACGGATACACGATTGATTTTTCTGTTGAAATAAAATCATTGACTCAAATTTTAATATCTGTAATACAAACTCTTTGGATCAAACTAGTAAACAAAAGAAACAAATGTAACTGATCAAATTATGATAATTATTCTAATTTTGTAACCTACTACATTAAGACATGATTCATTAAAAACGAAATTAAATACATACAGTGGAAAGACTAAATTACCCTTTCCGAATTATTTAAAAATAATTGAAGTCCTGATGATCTTGACCATATATATATATATATATATATATATATATATATATATATATATATATATATATATATATATATATATATATATATATATGCGCATTTTCTTCTTCAACATACAACATTTCTACACAGGGGATGATTGTGAAGTTTAAGCCCCATCAAACTCACCTTCCAGAGGAGTTGGTATTGCTTTTTAAAGATAAATCAAAATCTAAAGATGTTTAGGATTTTTTCAGGACTTTAAAAGATCATGAGAACTATGAGAACTATCTTAGCCATTGATTACAATAATTATTAATTTATACTTAATTTATTTCAAAAGTTAAGATGGTAAATTAACAACCATTTGACATGTAACGCCCCAAAATGTTAAAACGAGTCATCAATGCTAATGTGCTTAATTAGTGGGTATTTAATATAAATATAAAAGAAGAAAATGGGTTATGGGCTAAATTAGGTTTATGGGCAAGACTCTAAGTGATCAAGGGCCCATAATCAGCTCCTTAACCCACCTAATCAGCCACCATCTTTCCCATTTGCAACTCTAGCCACCGAGTCTTAGAGAGAGAAAGTGAATAAACTCTAGATTTGAAGCTTCTTTCGAGAAGGGATTGAAGATCTGGGTGTTGGAGCATCAAACCATAAGAAGGAGCAACAAATCCAGGTAAGAATCAGACTCTAAACCTTTCTTTAGATCAAACCCAAATTCTAGGGTTTTGGGTTTTGAAAAGTTACAAAGAATCGCATAAAGGTCATATTTTTACATATGAAAACGTGTAAAAAGCTTAGATATAGCCTCATGGTTGATAAATTAAGGGTTTGGACATAAAAGGTTGCGATTTTGGGTTAAAAACGGGGTGGTTCGTAAGTTTTATGTGTTCTACGAAACTGTTTGTGTATCCAGCGAAACTGGGTGTTCAAGTTGTGAAACTGCTAGTTTTCTGCGAAACTATAGTTTCGCAATTATTTCGCAACCATGTAATTCCAATTAAGTTAGGCCGAACTGCTTATCTGGCAGCGAAATTAGCAGTGAAATTAGACAGAAATTAAACCCTTTATTTGCAAGCTGTAACTGCTTTCGCGGTTTATTGTGATTACCGATCTCATTTTTCAGAAGAAGTAGGTTCTGGATGTGTGAGTCCTTTCCTGCAGTAAACACAACAAACTGATCTTCCATTTCTGTAAACTTTGTACTTAGAGAACAGGACAACTTTAATCGTGCGAATGGACAATAAGTATGGATCACTCGTGCGAATGAAGGGTGCGAATGAATTCAATCGTGCGATTGGATTCAATCGTGCGTATGAACTGGACGAATGGAAGCAAACGATAGGAGTAGTTCAGTCGTGCGAACGGGCTATGCGACTGAGTTCAGTCGTGCGAATGGAGTGAACGAATGAGTTCAATCGTACGAATGAGCTATTCGAGCGACTGAAGGCTGCTGTGTTTGAAAAAATCGAATTTTTGACACTTAGACACAAAATACAATTTATCCAGAAACCCTAATCTGCCGTATGACGAAAAACTTAAACTTTAATGCCTGAAAACGTCGAAAAACACATGTGGACTCAAAAAGATGACTCTTTTGAATTAAAACGTGAGTTTTGACACCAAAACTAATTGAAGCAAACGCAAAATCAAGAGACTTGGCTTTGATACCACTTGTTAGAACCGTGTACGTACGGAATACTAATAGATTATACGTTTATACCGAATCAAATAGTGCGGAATCCTATTTGATTGGCGTTCCAGTCAGTGAGAACGATTACCCGATCGATATAAGATTGACACTAAACGTTATGAACGAATAGAAACCGATCAGGAACGATCTATGAACTTGGACAGGCTTTCTTGGACGTTCTGGACGGCTAGGGTTCGTGAAAATATCAAGTGCTCTTCAAGTGTTCTGTTTCCACGAATTAAGTGGTATTTATAGGTTATTGGTTTTCATTAGTACGACTGAACCATTAGAATGGTTCAGTCGTGCGACTGGATCATGCGATTGAGTCATACGCACGACTGAAGGTTCAGTCGTGCGACTGAGTCAATCTTATGTCTCAATCATACGACTGATCTAGTCTCCTGGTTCAGTCGTGTGACTGGTCCATAAGCATGATGTATTCATGTGTATGGTCATAAGTATGGGCCATTAGTATGAATACTTATCCGACTAGGTTGAACACATGACTTAATTATTATTGACTTAGAATTGTGTACAACAACCTCAAACCTATATAATAAGTTTATTATACTTTAACACAATAATAATATGAAATATTAAATATTAATAAACATCTACCACATATTATATTTCATTGAACCAATTCATTACATATGTGTAAGACATGAAAGACTTTTACATTTAAGTTCATAAACTAGGTACACATGTATCTACAAACGCTTCAATTTAAAAGTTTTTATTAACACTAACTAGTTTAGAAACTCATCTACTACACATGTTGCATGAAAAAATTAAATAATAATTAATTAGTAATATAAAAAATAAAAAAATAATTTTTTAAGATAAATTATGCTTAAAGTTACATATAATTAACCGTTAAGTAATTATGCAATAACACTAATTTTTCAAAATTTTGTCTTTAAAGAAATTTTGCTTTTAAAAAATATTGATTTTTTAAATCTCCAAAAATTATTAAAATGTTTGTATCAAAAAACTTTATACTTCATATAACTTGGTTTTTAAAATGTTTTGTTAATAATTTTTATTAGGTTTGTGTCGTATCATAAAAACTAAATTAAGTTTTTTTAATACAAACATTTTAATAATCTTTTTGAAGAGTTAAAAAATCAATATTTTTTAAAAGCAAAACTTTTTTATAGACAAAAGTTTGAAAAATTATTGTTTTAATTAGTTTATGGTTAATTATATGTAACTTCAAGCATATTTTATCTCAAAAAATTATTTTTTAATTTTTAATAGTACTAAATAATTATTATCTAATTTTTTCATACAACACGTGTAGTAGACGCATAGAAGAGTTTCTAAACTAGTTAACGTTAATCAAAACTTTTAAACTGAAGTGTTCAGTCTTACTAGTTGCTTTATATTTTTTTAGTTTTAATTGAATATTTTATTGATTAACTTTGTTTTAATTGAACAAACAGGATGTTAAAAAGACTAAAATACACTCATATTTAACGGATAACTTAACGGACTTAGTGGAGTTGATGGAAATGACAATATTTGATAAACCACAGTGACTGAAATGACAAAAAAAAGTTTTTGGATTGAAATGATAAAAACGTAAGAGATGAAAATGACATTTTACTCGATAATATAATTTTTTTGGTATTCAAATAGGTTTTGATAAATTAAGAAATAGATCTGTTTACTTATGTAATTTCTAAGAAAATACTTTTTTATAAAACTAGAAAAAAATTTAGAACCTCAAACTATTTTAAAAATACAAAATAATTTATGATAATTTGTTTGGAACATCAAACTAGTATGTATATAATTTGTTTATAAATGAAGCATATTCTATAATAAATGTATAAATGAAACGTTTTCTATTTATGATAACTATAATAAATGTATAAATGAAACGTTTTCTGTCACCACAAGAAGACAAAGTAGCATTTACTTGTTGTTATTATTATTAATATTATAAAGTGAAAAATGCTGAAATGTTGATTTGTTTATATTGGAAGTTTGGTTAATAGATTTAAAACAAAATTTAAATTTAGTTAAGATATTTTAAAGTTGGTTGTAAGTTTAATTCCAATGGTAGTGTATGTTAGTTTTAACAATCTAGGGCTAAATCTACAATATAATTAAACTATAGGTAGCAACTGTTCGATTATCTCTAAAAATTTTAAAAAACTGAGAAAATAATTTTTTTAAAACAATTTAAATCAAATTTAAGAATTTAAAATAAACTCTAATAGTAAAATTTAATAAGCTACAAAAATTAAAACAAAGGTTGAAACTCAAATTAATTTTAAAAGGTAAAGATAAAAAAGCACAATAAAGTTAAAAGAAAATTAGAAAGATTAGTAAACTAGATCAAGTTTTACTTGTGCGGTCTCTTTCTTTGACCTAGGCGCTAAATTAAAGGGTCGTCTGGTCGCATAATGTTTCGAAAATTGCAAAGGAATTAGAATTGAAATTGAAATCTTCTTAAAAATAATAACGTGTTTGGTTGGTTAATCTTGAGTGAAATTAAAATTTTAATTATGAATATTCATTAGATTTTTAAACATTCCATTGAATAAGTGAAAAAAATGTGAATTCCAATGAATAAGGGAAAAATTTTCCAATTTCAATTTCATCCGTTAACCAACAAAACATGATTTTGGATTGAAAATTTTCCAATTCCAATTCTAGTTCCCGAGAATTCTGTGAACCAAACGAGACATAATTTTTCCACATTCTTCTAAGGCCGTAATGTACATTTTTTCATTCCTTATAATTTTCTAAGTCAATTAATTTAACTGAATATAGAGTAACAGAAAATATATTGATTTACAATAAACAAAATATTTTATGAAAATATAAAATAACGTTTCACTAATTAGAAAAATGACAAGATAACTAATACTGTACCTAACAAAATTTTGGGCAATGATCTTTTCGCGTTTTGATAAATATTTTATCATTGTTCTTTTGTTTTTCTTGCATCATGTGCATCGTCACATTGTTGCTTTTCTTTTTATATATTTTTTATCTTTACATATATTTATATTTCAAACTTAATTTGATTTTAACATTTATTTAATTTTAACCGATTATTATCTGTTTTTATTTTCCACATTCAATTTCTTAAATTTGATATTAATCTACAAAACTTTATTTGATTTTTTCAGTTATTTTTTTATTGTTTGTGAAAGCTGCACAATTGGTCCCTATGGTTTGCTGATATTACGGATTTCGTCCCCGGATTGTTGAAAACTAATGAACACTAACGAGAGGTCCAAATTTACAACTAACTCCAAAATGTTTAGACTAAATTTATCGTCTTTAAAAATTGTGGACCAAATTTATAATATGATCAAACCATATGAACTATTTTTATAATTTTTTTCTATTATAAATGAAACGTTTTGTATACACTTCTTAACATTAAATCCATATCTTCCTAAAATCAACTATAAATATCATGTATTTAACCAAGACAACCCAAAATACTTTATACTAAAAGTTACTGTTTATAATGGGGAAAAATCTTCTGAGCCTTATAATATTTTACATGCTATTTATCAATGTTATGAATGGAGTTCTTGCTGACTCTCCAGGAGAATTTTGTGCTTCTGAAGGTAAGCAAAAAAACATATTTATTTTTACGTTAAATGGAAACAAATGTATTACCCACTAGCAAAACATGGTTAAAATATAATTTTGCGCTAATAACTATTTAATGTAAAATACTTTTTTTTTTCAGGTGATGGTTTAAGATCGTATGTTTATGATTTTGCACCAAAGCGTTGCACATTAGAAGATTGTAACATACAATGTTATCAGCATAAACCCAGAGAAGGATTCGTCGCAATATCAAAATGTGAAGGGACAATTTGCATTTGTTGTATGCATGATTAATTAATGTGTTGCCTTTCTCTTAATTATCTAAGTGAAAATGGTGATAATATAACTATCTTCATGAGTTAATGATTGTCTATTCCCAAACACATTACACAGAATGCACATGTTTTACGCGCGGCATTGTTCCAAAACATGACGAATTAAAACTTCAATTCTATATTTTTACTATAATTAATACTTTAAACCTTTAAAGAAATTATTCACTACAATCTTCATTCATCACTTAGATGTTTAAGAGAATTCGATTACATGTTACGAGTAATAAAACAGCAACGGGAAATTTGAGAGTGGAAGAGAGTATTATTTCTTGAAAAAAAGATCTAAAAGTCATATAAATAGTAAAATTAATAAATATATTTAATTATTACAAGTGTAGGATTATGAAAATTTTAAATATATTATTAATTAATTAATGCATAGAAGAAATGTTTTGTGTAGTTAAAAGAACTGGTATTCAGAAAAAAGAGTGATAATATCACTACCTTAAGGATTGTATATTCCCAAACACCATACAGTTTTTTTTCGCACAAGATTGTAGGTGGAAAAATTATTTATTAAAATAAAAAAGTTAAAAAAATATTTATCAAAATAGTATTAGATAGAAAACTTATTTACTAAAATTAATTAGAAAACTTTCTTGATTTTTACTCCTAAGCTTATTATATATTTAAAAAAATAATCTTTTATATATTTTACTAGGTTAGTACCCCGTGTATTACAACGGTTGTATAAATAAAATGTTAAATAGTTATTAATAAAATTTAATAAATTATGATCTTTTGATATAAGATATGATTGGACATTATGTACGAGTGATAAAAAAACAATATCATTTTTAATTTTTTTTATTTTTTGTTTTTTTTAAAAAATTGGGTTTTAAACAAATTGTTTCAAAACAAATCATTTTCAAATGTTTACCATTTATAATAATTTATTTATTATAACTTTAAAATTTAATGAATTCTTTTATTTTTAAAACCACAGGTTTTAAAATATATTATGTTTTTTAAAAGTTTGATATTTTTTTTGAAAACATTACTTATTTTATAAAAAAATTATTTCTTTACAAATTGGATTTTAGAAAGATCTCCTTTTAAAAAGAATTATATTTGTCATATGAAAAGAATTAAATAATATCATTTGTAGTTAATGTGATATTTATTAGGATAGAGAAGCGAGAAAATAAAATTTAGTAGCTCTAGAATTGTGACAAGTGACATATAAAAACATTCTTTTATTAGTATTGATAGAAATTGAATTTTATAAGTAATGAACTCTTAGTAGTTTAGAGCCTCCTAAACTACTTCAAACCATATTTCCACCCGGGTGATCTTTAATAAGTAATGAACTCTTACCATTGGTATACAAAATCAAGTAGCTCTAATCTAATCACTTGACACTTCATAACTTCAATAAATAAATCTAATTTACACATTGCTACATGTGTTAACTGTACACAACACAACACCCATGACATATTCTTGAAAACACAATAACGATGAATAGACAATATTACAACTCTTAGTAAAATGGTAAGTTTTGAGAATTTCATGTATGACAACAAATCTTGGTTGGATGTTGAATCGCAAGTTCAGTCACCAAATTATAATCAAACAAAAAAGTCATATTAAAGATGATCTTGAATAAAAGAACATGATGCCTAATAAATAGGTTTATAAGATGTAATTAAATTGAACATGAGGCACATGAGGTCTTTTATCGATGGATGTAACCTCAAACAATTTTGGTCATTGATCATGTATCGATATTTTAGTTTTTAATTAATTAAAAAGCGTGATTTTACATTGTTATTATTATGAAACAAGTTGACTATGTTTATGTTTTGAATGATCCATAGGTGTTTGAAGCTTAAAGAAGCTTAATTTGAGACAAAAGAAGCAAAACATGAAAGTTGAAGGACTATAAGCGTGAATACCAAAAATTGTCAATAAAGGGAATTTGGAGAAGACACGGCATATGATATGTTGGTTTGGACGTATCATACGTCAGCGGCGTATGGGCAACGTACCATATATCGGAGGCGTATGAGCATTGTTTGTTTTGACGTATTTACATTAAAATTTCATAAACTAAGTCTTAACAAGCTGGGCGGCTTATGATATGCCGGGTATGGGCGTATCATACGTCGGGGACAACAAATCAAGATTGAAGCTTTTATAAAGATGATGCGTGGCTAAATCATTCGTGGTGCTTTCTAGTGTATAGTTCTTGCTAAGTGAGACAATTAGTTATGTTTTGATTAGGGTTTCATGTTGAATGCATTGTGATAATGTACTTGAAGATTTTGATTGATTTAAACAATTTGTTTATAAAAAAAGTTTTTTGCTTTATCATTTATTTTCGGTTTCTTGTATCCTTAGCGTATTGATAAAAGTAAATAAATTGATATAAGTGAATTGATAACGTTGTAAATGAATAAATCTTAAAAGATTGTTTCCCTGATATCACTTTAATCAAAATCGAAAATTTTAGTCCGTGCTTATGCAACCCTAAGTTCAACTTAATAATCGTTAATCTTACAAAACTTGAAACACGAAAGTGATTACTTCTTAGTTAATTCTTAAAAATTTTCTAGAAGTTTGTTGCTTTTATAATTGCATTTTTACAAATCATTCCAAGCCTTAAATTTTGTGTTCAAGTTTGACATACGTAATCTAGTTCTAGTTCAGTTAAGTACTTTTCACTACTTTCCTGTGGAAACGGCATTAGTTACCCATACATAATAAAAGTAGCTAAAACTAATT
>CM046032.1:48413947-48431447 GCA_025215565.1 Flaveria ramosissima
TCCAGTTGGTAGGTAAATGATTGCTGAGGATGGCACGGCAAGGCTACTCGGCTCTTTTGGGATGGCATCCATTATATAGCTTTTGTGATGTAATGCAAACATGAATTTTGTAACCGGATAATGATGTATTATTTGGCAAAAGTAATTATAATGAAACGTGATGTCATTTTTGAATGTTTCCGCTGCAATGATTCTTAATGTAATGTAATTATATGTTTTAATGCGCGATGAATGACCAACTGTGAGCGTCCCGGGAACGGGCCTTACAAGTTGGTATCAGAGCCAAAGTTTAAGTGAATGGGTAAATTTTCAAAATAAACCTTAACTTAAACTGAGAATGGGACGAATGGAATGGGATGCCAAACTGAGTAGCTGCGTGCCATCAGGTATTTTCTTAAAGTTAACTGGTTTTTATGTGCGCATGGTATGTGGTTATGTGTTGTATGTAGATTTGAATACTGATGTAGTCAGGACAGGTAATACTTGGGGTATGAAGAGTACAGTAAGTGGCTAATCACAACTGGCCACTGTAATTAGGGACTTACTATACTTGACATAAACTGAGTTGTTTCCTTAAATGACCGTGTTGGTGTTTGAATCTTTCAGTGTGTTAGAGAATGGCTGGTGGTAGATCTTCTAGAGCTTCTAGGGGTGGAGGCCGTGATGGCCCTGTTGCTGAACCACGCCCTAAAAGAGGAAGGCCTAGAGCTGAGAAAGAGGTTCCTGCAGAACCTGAGACTCCTCATCCAGAAGCTGGGGATGAGAGTGCGAACTTAAGGGCCTCAGTAAAGGAGGCTGTTGTCGAGGAAGTACATCAGGTCATGCAGACAATCTTACCGTCTGTGGTGACCGAATTCATCAAAGCTGTGAAGGAGGGAGAGAGGAAGGAGAGAAATAGGGCCTCGAGGGAGCAACCGGAGCCTGAAACGATCTTCTCCGATAATGAGGAGGAAGAGGAAGAGGAGCCTGTGCGGGAGGTGGCACGAGGCTGTAACTACGGGGTGTTTATGAGATGCAA
Organism: Flaveria ramosissima; assembly: GCA_025215565.1. Lineage (NCBI taxonomy): Eukaryota > Viridiplantae > Streptophyta > Magnoliopsida > Asterales > Asteraceae > Flaveria > Flaveria ramosissima. The sequence goes on from CM046032.1 coordinate 48,414,966, forward strand.
GCCCCCTACTTTTGACGGTAATGGCAATGCTGCCGCTGCTCACCGATGGGTGAGAGAAATGGAGGCTGTTCTCGACATCAGCAAGTGCCGAGAAGATCAGAAAGTCAAGTTTGCCACCCACTCCTTCGTGGACTCGGCACTATGCTGCTGGGACAACATTGTCCAAGCAGAGGGTAATCGGGCGATCGGGAGAATGGGTGGCCCGAACTGAAGAAGATGGTGATCGAGGAGTTTTGTCCTCATCGGGAAATGGATAAGGTTGAAAGGGAGTTTCTGCAACTGGAGGCGGGAACCATGACACACCAACAGTACACCACGAAGTTCAACGAGATGGCACGTCTGGTGTCGGATCAAGTGACGCCTCTGTCCCGAAGATCAAGAGGTATATACAGGGTTTGCCGGCGGATATTGGCAGGCACATGATCGCCGCCCGGCCGAGCACGTTTAGGTCGGCGGTGGATTTGGCGGGAAGATTGTATGATGAGAGGACGGTGGTGGTGACTGATGGTGGCAGAAAGAGCGGTGGTGAACGAGGCTGGCAGGGGAAGAGATTTGGTCGGGGCAATGCCTCGATGGGTAATAAGAAGGCACGGGTGGATGATCGCCGTGTGGTTATGTCAGGTGCGGGATCGAGAAGGTGTGGTAAATGTGGACGGGAGCATAGCGGGGAGTGCAGGTTTGGGTCGAACTTGTGCTTCAGGTGTGGAAAGGCAGGGCACATGGCAAAGGACTGTCGTGCGGTCCGATGCTTTAACTGTGGTGAAGAGGGTCACGTGCTCAAAGATTGTAAGAAGCCGAGGGCTGAGAGTTCTGGGGCAAAGAGGACGGGAGGTGATGGACCGAGGGCAAGCGCCAGGGCATTCACCATGACACAGGAGGAAGCTAGAACGGACCCTGACGTCGTGTCCGGTACGTTTCTGGTGAACCAAACTTTAGCTTCTGTGTTATTTGATTTGGGTGCCAGTAAAAGTTTTATTTCTGCTGCTTTCTGTGCTAAGCTGCCTGTTAGTAGTAGATGTGTTGATGCGCCCTTCGATGTAGAAACTGCCATAGGTAAGTCTACCAGGATTTCTGAGATGATAGAGAATTGTGATGTGGAGCTCGAGGGTCATAAGTTTCCTGTTAGACCGTTTGTGATGACCTTAGGTGGTTTTGATTTGGTTCTCGGGATGGATTGGTTAGCGGACTTCGAGGCGAACATTGTGTGTCGCAAGAAGATGATTCGGTTGTCGGCGCCCGACGGCAGTTCAGTGACGGTGTATGGTGATCGGTTACTACGATTCCGAAGGTGATCTCGATGGCGGTGGCGGGAAGTGTATGAGGCGTGGATGTAGAGCCTACTTGGCCTATGTAAAGGATGTGGATACGCCAACACCACAACTAGCCGATGTACCAGTTTGTGTGACTTTCCAGACGTGTTCCCGGAAGACTTATCAGGAGTGCCACCTGACAGAGAGATCGAGTTTCAGATTGATCTGATACCGGGTGCCCAACCTGTCGCCAAGGCACCGTATCGGTTGGCTCCGACCGAGATGAAAGAATTGATGGAGCAGTTGCAAGAGTTGCTGGATAAGGGGTTCATTAGACCGAGTATCTCTCCTTGGGGTGCTCCGGTCCTGTTTGTAAAGAAGAAAGATGGTAGTATGAGGATGTGCATCGACTACCGCGAGCTGAATAAGTTGACAGTGAAGAACCGATACCCCTTACCGAGGATAGATGATTGTTCGATCAGCTTCAGGGTGCCAGTTGGTTTTCAAGGATAGACCTTCGATCTGGTTATCATCAGTTGAAGGTGAAGGAGCAGGATATTCCTAAAACAGCTTTCCGTACGCGCTACGGTCACTACGAGTTTCTTGTCATGTCCTTTGGCTTGACCAACGCGCCAGCTGCTTTTATGGATCTGATGAACCGTGTGTGTCGGCCCATGTTGGATAAATCAGTGATCGTGTTTATTGATGATATCCTGATTTACTCGAGGAGCGAAGCAGAGCACGACGGTCACGTTCGGGAAGTTCTAGAAATGCTGAGAAGGGAGAAGTTATATGCAAAATTCTCCAAGTGCGCGTTCTGGTTGCGCGAAGTTCAGTTCTTGGGTCACGTGGTGAATCCTGACGGGATAATGGTGACCCGGCGAAAGTGGAGGCGGTTATGCAATGGAAGTCACCAAAGACGCCATCCGAGATTCGCAGTTTCTTGGGTTTGGCGGGTTATTATAGAAGATTTATCTAAGACTTCTCCAAGATTGCTTCTCCACTTACTAAGTTGACCCGAAAAGATGTGAAGTTCGTATGGGGTCAAGCTCAAGAGAAGGCGTTTGAAGAATTGAAGGCGAGATTGACTCAAGCTCCTGTTCTGTCATTACCCGATGGAAGTGAAGATCTGGTGGTTTATTCCGATGCTTCTTACTCGGGGTTGGGGTGTGTGTTAATGCAGAGAGGAAAGGTTATAGCCTATGCATCCCGACAGTTGAAGGTTCATGAGGTCAATTATCCTACTCATGACTTGGAGCTAGCAGTCGTGGTCTTTGCATTAAAGATTTGGAGGCACTATCTGTACGGGACGAAGTGCACCATATTCACTGACCACAAGAGTCTGAAGTACTTCTTTGAGCAGAAGGATTTGAACATGAGGCAGAGGTGGTGGTTGGAACTTATAAAGGATTATGATTGTGAGATCCACTACCATTCGGGCAAGGCCAACGTGGTGGCTGATGCCCTTAGCCGAAAAGAGAGGCCCGAGCCGATTCGGGTGAAAGCCTATCAGTTGATCATGACCTCCGATGTGATGAAGCAGGTTAAAGAGTTTCAAGATGAGGCATTGAAAGAAGATCATCTTAACTCTGAAAGAATGAGAGGTCTGGTTGGAGAACTGGGTGAAAACACGCTCGGTGTTAGAACCCGAATTGATCGTGTGTGGATTCCTTGTTTTGGGGATCTACGGGGGAAGATAATGGATGAAGCTCACAAGACTCGGTACTCCATTCATCCTGGTGCCACGAAGATGTACCATGATATGAAGAAAGATTATTGGTGGCCGGGTATGAAGCGCGACGTGGTGGAGTATGTGAGTAAGTGCCTTACTTGCTTACAGGTGAAGGCCGAGCATCAAAAGCCGTATGGGAAGATACAACCTTTGGATATACCGGAATGGAAGTGGGAGCACATCACCATGGATTTCATTACAAAGCTGCCGCGTACCCTGAAAGGGTATGATGCCATATGGGTGATAGTGGATCGTTTGACGAAGAGTGCTCACTTCCTACCGATCCGCGAGACATATTCATCTGAGAGGTTGGCTGATCTGTTCATCAAGGAGATCGTGACTCGTCATGGTGTGCCGGTGTCTATCGTGTCGGATCGCGGCACCCGGTTTACATCTAAATTCTGGAAGAAGTTCCACGATGCTATGGGGACGAGGTTACATATCAGCACGGCTTATCACCCCCAGACTGATGGTCAGTCAGAAAGGACCATTCAGACGCTGGAAGACATGCTTCGGGCATGTGTGATCGATTTTGGTGGAAGTTGGGACGACCACCTACCGTTAGCCGAATTCTCATATAACAACAGTTATCACGCCAGCATTGGCATGCCTCCATATGAGATGCTGTACGGTAGGAGATGCAGAACACCCGTTTGTTGGGGTGATATTGGTCAGAAGGAGTTGGGGAGCGTCGAGGTAATCGAGGCTACGAATGAGAAACTGGAGAAGATCAAAGCCTTCATGAAGGCAGCCAAAGACAGACAGAAGTCGTATGCTGATAAAAGGCGCAGACCGATTGAGTTCCAGGTGGGTGACCGGGTTATGTTGAAGGTCTCACCTTGGAAGGGTATCATTCGCTTCCGAAAGCGGGGCAAGTTGAGCCCAAGGTATATAGGCCCTTTCCGAATCATTGCTCGAGTAGGAGATGGGCCTATAGACTGGAGTTGCCAGATGAGTTAAGTGGAATTCCCCCCCACATTCCATGTATCTCATCTAAGGAAGTGCTTAGCAGATGAAGATATGATTTGTCCCATTGAAAGATATCGAAGTAGACGAACGGCTCAATTATGTGGAGCAACCAGTGGCAATCATCGACCGAAAGGAGAAAAGGCTAAGGAATAAAGTGGTTCCCCTTGTGCGTGTACAGTGGAAGCACAAGAAGGGATCCGAGTCAACGTGGGAGACTGAGGAAGAATGAGACAGCATTACCCACGTTTGTTCGAGGAATAACAGGTTTCAGGACGAACCTATTTAAGGGGGGTGGACTTGTAACACCCGGAAATTTATTATTTTGAAGCCGGCGAAGAAAAAAAGAAATAAAGTCCAAAGTCGAGGGACCAAACTCGCCAACGAAGAAAAGTCGGGAATGAGGTGGTATTAGTGGGAGAGGGCAGCCCCCTCCCCATTTCCCCCACATTTCAGCCACCTTAGAGAGAGAAAGAGGAGAAAAAGGAGAAAAAAAGTGGTGTTTCGGGTGATTCGGGTGTCCAAATCCGTCGTGTAGCAAGCCAAATCGAAGCTCTTGTCTTTGTGCTCGATTGTGTGAGTTCTAGGACCCACTTTTACTTGTTTTCAACTGATTTTGGGGCTGGAAATGTTCAAACCCGTTTTTGTGTGGTGTATGGTGTTTGACCCATTTGGGTGTGATGTGTATGATGTGTTTAGAGTATGATTTCGGACTTGTGTGTGCTGTATGGTGTTATGGTATGCATTCCTAAGGTCCAGAGGGTTGATTTAGGCTTAGAATGGGTTTGGATGAGCTTGGAGGCAGAAAATACAGATTGGGTTCGGGATGAACTCCATTCTGCATCAGCTAGGGCTAGGCGACCGAATGAAGGCCATACGGCCGAATGAGGGCGATTGAGGATCATTCCGCACGATTGGATTCATTCGCACGATTGAGGGTTCAATCGCACGACTAAGGTTTCAGTCGCACGACTGGGAGTCCAGTCGCACGAGGATTGCACGACTGAGGTTTCAGTCGCATAGATGCTTAGTCGCATGAGTCCATTCGCATGAGGTTAGTCGCATAGGTGCCCATTCGCAGTAATCCCATTCGCACAAGTTCCATACGCACGATTGGATGTTCACTCGCATAGATGACCATCTGCATGTGTCCAGTCGCATGATGTTCAGTCGCATGGAGGCCTTGCGACTGAAGGGTGTCCATAACGCCCCAATAGGGCTGTTGCACTCAAGGAATGTGTAGTTTGACTTCTGGCCTCGGGGAAGGTGCGATGTAATTTTTGACGTAAAGTAAACCCGTAGAGATCATGTAAAGAATGGGATTATGGCCTTAGAGAGCATGTAGGGCATGATGATGATGATGTTGCCATGTTTATGCATATTATGAATGTATGATGTTGCCCTGTATGATGATGATGAATGTGTATGAATGTTCCTTAATATGATGTGCTATCTTTCTTGTGGCTTTACATGTCATGCTAATGAATGAATGAATGAATGAAGTATTATATAATGTAAAGCGAAAGATAATGAAAGAGGAACATGAAGTAAGAATGCATGCATTAATGAAAGATGAATGAACGAAAGAAAGGCTTGCAAGCATATTTATTGGGGTGAGCGACTTTGTGTTGCAAAAGACTCGGATGAAGTGCAATCATTTAGATTGCCTATGAGGTGAGCAACCTTGTCGTTGCAAAAGACTTGAGTAAGTGCTATCGTGATGTTGCCTTGGGGTGAGCAACCTTGTTGTTGCAAAGACTCGGATAGCTTGCTATCGTGATGGGCAATTGGGGTGAGCAACCTTAGGGGTGCAAAAGACTCGGATAGCGTGCAATCATGGAGATTGCTATTGAGGTGAGCGACCATGTTGTCGCAAAAGACTCGGAAGAAAGAATGAACGAAAGAACGAAAGATAATGAATGATATGAAAGATAATAATGAAATTATCTATGTATACGTATGTTGAATGATCGCATGATAAAGAATAGTTTTAATGAAAGTAAAGTATGTTTTATTATTAAAACTAGAACTCTTCAGCAACGCTGATTTTTTTATTACATTTTCCAGTTGGCAGGTAATGATGCTGAGGATGGCACGGCAATGCTACTCGGCTCTTTTGGGATGGCATCCAATTATATACTTTTGTGATGTAATGCAAACATGAATTTTGTAACCGGATAATGATGTTTATTTGGCAAAAGTAATTATAATGAAACGTGATGTCATTTTGAATGTTTTCCGCTGCAATGATTTCTTAATGTAATGTAATTTATATTTTTTTATGTTTAATGCGCGATGAATACCAACTGTGAGCGTCCCGGGAACGGGGCCTTACATATATATATGTATATATGTATATGTATATATATATATGTATATATATATATACATATATGTATATATGTATATATATACATATATGTATAGTATATATACATATATGATATATACATATATATATCAACTATTATATATCATATACATATCTATTATCTCTATATATATATGATCTATCTATATATATATATATATATACCTTTGTTGGATCTAAGAGGCTGTTGCAAACCAAAACCATATCACTTAGAAGATTTTTGAGTACTACATGCAAAGGACTTCGAAGCCAAGTGTGGGACTTCCGAAGGAAGAAGGAGCTCTTCCGAAGTTCAAGTGTAAAATACACTTCCGAAGGAGAACTCCAACTTCCGAAGGTAAAGAAGCTACTTTGAAGTTCAAGACTTGAAGACAAAGTTCTGAAGTCAACTTCCGAAGTATAAGAAGTCATTAAAGCCTCGGAAGCATAGAAGCATCTTCCGAAGTATAAGTGGCTTCGGAAGAACTTGTTCTTCCGAAGCCAGTTAACCTTCGGAAGACACTTCTATTATCCAGTAGACATAAGTATGGTCTCTCTGACAGTCCGCTGCAAATCTCTGAGATACTGCATGGCGTTTTCTCAAAAGCCATGTAGTTGACCATACTTTAATCTACTGTTTACCTTTTTATGTTAAGTACAGTTGCCATCTTTAGTTGGTGACAAAAGGTAAGTCATGGACATGTCATGACTACCATATCTTAGATAATACTTTATCTAAGATACCTTAACTATAGCATTGTAGTATATGCTTTAGTCGTAGTTTTCCAGCTGGTATCAAGTATAACCGGCTGTAGGATCTAGTATATATAGTTTCTCATTGTAACTCATGTTCTATGCTTGTAAGTGTCTTGTAATCTTGAGTTGAGAAGTAATATATACAAGTACCTTGAAAATACTCCTGCTTGTTGCTTTGATTACTTATTATATTATTATCAACTCTTGTTAAAGGCATTGCTTCATCCTGTTTGAGTGATATTATAGTGAGTTTGAGAGAATTACAAGTGTTAAGTGACAAAACCCGATCCTGCAATTGGTATCAGAGCTTTTTAGGCTCTTGATTGTGAGATCTTACCATCCTAATCAACCAGTTTTTTCACTCCTCCTTATACCTCACTCAAAAATGGCCCTCATCAAATCTGAAGTTGAAATGGGAACGATGACCAAAGCTCCCATCATCGATCCTGAAAACTTCAGGTCTTGGAGCAGAAGAATGGAAGGCTTCATCAGATACCAGGATAGCAAGATGTGGCAGTCCATCGTTAATGGCCCGTACAAGCCAAAAGTTGCTGGTGGAAACGGTGCCATGATCGAGAAGGCTGTTGAAGACTACTCCGATGAAAACAGAAGAAGCTCGACATTGACAGCAATGCTATGACTGTTCTCATGACTGCAATCCCAAACTCCATCATGGTGGGTTTGAGCATTGTAAGTCAGCCAAAGAACTCTTTGATGCACTTGCTCAAATGTACTCGAGCTCTAATGATTCAAAGAAGGACTCACTGAAGCAGCAGTTTGAGAACTTCACCTATGTTGCTGGAGAAACTTTTAGCCAGCAATTTCAGGTATATGGATCTTATCTCCTCCCTCCAATCTGTGGGAATCACTCAAGAACTTAGAGACCTTACCAGAAAGTTCATGAGTGCTCTACCCAATGAGTGGACTTTCTACTGTGTCTCCATTAAGGAACAGAGAATTTAAACACTCTCACCATGACCGAACTTATGGGATCCTTGATGGATACCGTTTGGAAATGGAAAGTAAGAAGGGTCACCAAGCAAGCAGACCCTTGAGCCTTCCTGCTAGCAACGCTTTAATGGTTGCTGAAGGCTCAGGTATCTCCCAGTCTCAGCAGTACCTGTCATACACCCAGCAGCCATCTTGTTCATCTGGGCCTTATATCACATTCCTTGAGACTCCAAGGTCTCATCAAGCTCAGCAAAGCTCCTTTCAGGAGGGCTGTGCGTTTGTCTCAGGGAGTGGACACTCCAATGATCATCAGTTTTGCTTTGATGATCTTGAGTGCTTCAGTCCAGATGACATAGAGTATGTGGACATTGTCCAGCAAATGGCTCTCCTTACCTACAGAGCGAAGAAGTTCTTTAAGAGAACTGGAAGGCAATTCCCTCAAAACCCAATCACTAGCAAGTTTGGGTTTGACAAGAGCAAGGCTAAGTGTTACAACTGTAACCAGCTTGGCCATTTTGCAAGGGAATGCAAGGCTCCCAAGTCCAACCCGGGAACCTCACAGGCCTCTACACACCTTCTTCTACACCAAAGCCCAATGGGAAGTCAACTGAAACTGCAGCTATGGCTCAAGAAGTTGACTGGAGCTTTATGGTTCAAGATGTGACTCCTGCTCAAGCACTCATGGCAGGAACAGATGAAAATAAGGTATATGAACATCTCTGTACCCCTGCTTGTATTGCTAAGGTTAAGTTGTACCAGGACTACAAATATGGAAATTAAATCCGATATTGAGTCTTTAATGTGCTAAAATCTGACTTTAAAAGAGCTGAATCTGACTACCAAAGAAAAATTGAGGAGTTAGAGAAAACTGTATCTCTTTTAAAACATGAACACACCAACTACAAGACTCAAATCAAGGATTTAATATCCAAATGACTGAGGCTCAAGCCCAGCTTGTCACAGCTGAGGCTCAAGCCAGGAAAGTATGCTATTGCTGAGCAAAACTTCCAAGCCATACTTGCATCATCCTCTCACTCCAAACTTTGTTATCAAAACAAAAGTGGGTTGGGAACCAATGAAATTGCTCCACCACACTCTTATGAGTCTGTAAGACAACCAAGATGTGGTACTGAAGAGCAAGAGGTTCCATCTGTTGACCCACCTTGTAAAGAGTCAAAGAGTGATGCAACTGTGGAAAACCATGACCATCACAGGGAAGGAACAGGTAATGGAGCCCTCCCAACCAATGATGATCAATCCCTGACCACCAAAGCAGAAAAAGCAGGGCTAAAGCAGCCAGAAAACTGCCAAGAAGGTGGCTGAATCCAAGCTGAAGATAGACCCAAAGCAAAAGGGTGTATTCATATCAGCAGGATTCCAGGTGGTTGGACCTTCTGATTCAGGAAAGGAGTATAATACCAGTACTCCTATCCTACCAAAGGATCAGAAATTAAAGGGAAAGGTTTGCTGATGAGGAGAAAAAGAACAAGAAACAGCAACCCTCCAATTCCCAGAAAATTAACATTGCATGCATAATGTGTGGTCTGCAAAACCACATGGCTAAAGATTGTTACTACAATCCTGCTAGCACACATTATGCAAATAATGTTAAAAGAGAAGGAGTCAGGGAAGGTTTCACATTTGGACCATATCAGATGGTTCAAGTGGTGAAAAAGAGAAAGCTTGTTTCCGAAGCAAGGCTTGTCTCGGAAGAAAACTCTTCTTCCGAGAGGAAAAGGCTTCGGAAGTGAAAGCTACAAGACTCACAAAAGAGTCCCCTTGAAACCATCCCAGAAGAAGACTGCTTCGGAAGAAAAGGTGGTGAAGGTCTCTTCCGAAAAGAAAGAAGCTTCGGAAGAATGCCAAGCTACAAAAGCTTCATCAAGCTCATCTTCTATGATCAACCAAGGGATGGAATGGAAGATCAAGGAAGATGCTGTAGCCCAAACCTCTTCTTCAAAGACATCCATTGAACCCCCATGCATAAATTTTGTTTCAATCATGTCACTTTCATTGGAAGAACCCAAGACCAATAAGGCTGGGTTTCCAATCAAAACTAATTATCTCACCTTATGTGCAGGGACATCCATATGACAAGAATAACAACATTTGGATTGTAGATAGTGGATGCTCCAGGCACATGACAGGGAACAGATCTCTCCTTCACAATTTCAACATATGATGGAGGTCCTGTCCAGTTTGGAGGTGAGGCCGGAGGATATATTTCTGGCAGAGAAGTATATCCAACGGAATGTTAAAAGTTGACAAAGTTAATTTTGTCAAACAGCTTGAACACAACCTGTTAAGTGTTTCTCAGTTTTGTGATCAAAAGCATCCAATGCTTTTCACAGAACATGAGTGCATCATCCTCAAACCTGGGATGACAATTCCTCAGGAATTGGTGCTTCTTAGATCTCCCAGGAGAGGGGATATGTACAAGCTTGATATGAACAATGCTTCCCCAATGGGAGAAGTATCATGCTTTCTTTCCAAGCTGATAGTGATGAGTCAACACTGTGGCATAAACGAATGTGTCATGTCAATTTTAAGACAATGAATAAATTGGCTAAAAATAACTTGGTACATGGTTTGCCTAAAAAGGAATTTTTCTGCAAAGATAACTGTGTTGCTTGCCTGAAGGGAAACAACACAGGTCTTCTCATAAATCCAAAGTTGTTAACTCTATCATTACTCCATTACACTTATTGCACATGGATCTATTTGGTCCCACAAGTATAATGAGCATTGGAAGGAAATCATATTGCCTTGTGATAGTTGATGATTTTACTAGATTTACATGGGTATTCTTTTTAAGAACTAAAGATGAAACTGCTGAACTTTAAAATCTTTTATTCTTAAAATAGAAAATCAAGTGATCACAAGGTTAAAATAATTAGAAGTGATCAAGGGACTGAGTTTAAGAATTTGTTCTTGACTCATTCTGTAACTCAAAAGGGATTGCCAGACAATACAGTGCTCCTAGAACTCCTCAACAAATGGTGTTGCTGAGAGGAGAAACAGGACACTTATTGAGGCTGCTCGGACTATGTTAGCTGATTCAAAGCTGCCTCTAAATTCTGGGCAGAGGCAGTCAGCACTGCATGCTATGTGCAGAACAGAGTTCTTGTAGTAAAGCCACATGGAAAGACCCCTTATGAGCTATGGAACAAGAGGCCACCGTTTATTGGCTTTCTAAGGTCCTTTAGCAGCAGGTGTACCATACTTAACACAAAAGACAATTTGGCAAAATTTGCTGAAAAGTCAGATGATGCTATCTTTGTTGGATATTCCTCCCATTCTAAAGCTTACAGGGTTTATAACATTAAAAACCAACAATTTGAGGAATCCTCCAACATTGTAGTTAATGAGCACACTCCTTGTGTTAGGGGGAATGGCCCTGATCATATTTTTGATTTAGAATTGTTTCCAAAACTATTCTAAACCATCTTGTGAGAATGTTTCAGCTGGAACAGGTGCTCAAGGCAATTCTGATGAAGATCAACTATTTGAGCTTCCCAGACCTGCTCCAAGTTCTCCAAGAACTACAAATCAAGTTCCTACTATTGAAAGATCTGACAGTATAACCATTTCAAGAAATAGTGGAACTTCAACAAGGGACTCACCTGATGATCTTCAAGTCTCCTCAGGTGATCCTACACAACACCAAGCTGATGGAAGCAGCATTTTGAGGAACAGGCAACTGTTAATGATGCTTCACAGCAAAGAAATGATGATGTTTTCTCTTCATTCAATCAGTCCTCATTGAATGAGATTGAAACAACAGCTGGACCAAGTACTCAAGCTCCAGAGCAAAATATGTCCAACTTGGACCTATCTTTGCAACTGGAGGTAATTCCAAGACTTAGAATTCACAATACTCATCCAGCTGAAAACATCATAGGGGAAGTCTCTGAGGGTGTGAGAACAAGGGGACAAACTCACAATGGGAATGTCTGCTTGTACTCATGCTTCTTATCCCAAATGGAAACCCAGAGGTGGAAGATGCCTTAAAGGATAGTAGCTGGGTTGAATCAATGCAAGAGGAGCTGCTTCAATTCAAAAGACAAAAGGTTTGGAACCTATGTCCGCTACCATCTGGTCAAGTACCTATAGGCACCAAGTGGGTTTTCAGAAACAAAAGAGATGACAGAGGCTTGATTATCAAGAACAAGGCAAGACTGGTGGTTCAAGGATACACTCAAAGGAAGGAATTGATTATACTGATGTCTTTGCACCTGTTGCAAACTTGAGGCAGTTAGGAATCTTCCTTGCTTATGCTGCATCCAAGAATTTCACTGTCTACCAGCTTGATGTCAAGTGTGCCTTTCTATATGGGGATATAGATAGGAAGTCTATGTATGCCAGCCTCCAGGATTTGAACACCCACAGCATCCAAACTACGTGTGCAAATTGGATAAAGCTCTATATGGGCTGCACCAGGCACCTAGGCTGTGGTATGAGACATTGTCTCAATTTCTTCTGAAGAATGGTTATACTAGAGGAACCATTGAAAAGACTCTCTTCATCAGAAAGTCTGGGAAAGACATTTTGCTAGTTCAAGTCTATGTCGATGACATCATATTTGGTTCTTCAAATGACCAAATGTGTAAAGACTTTGAGAGCATTATGAAGAAGAAGTTCGAAATGAGTTCTATGGGAAAAATGGGACTTTTTCCTTGGAATTCAGGTAAAGCAAACTGAAGGAAGGGTTTTTCATCAATCAATCTAAGTATGTCAATGATATCTTAGATAGATTTGATATGAAGGATTGTAAAGCAGCAAAGACAACCCATACCCAGAAACCATGATTTATGCCCTGATTCTGAGGGGGAGGATACTGATCAACATCAGTATAGAGCAATCATTAGTTTCTCTGATGTATCTCACAGCAAGTAGACCTGATATCATGTTTGCAACCTGCATTTGTGCAAGATATCAGGCTGCTCCAAAGGTGTCTCACCTAATTGCTGTCAAGAGAATCCTCAGATACCTCAAAGGAGCACCTAAGTTAGGTCTCTGGTATCCAAGAAATAGTGATTTTAATCTCTATGGTTACTCTGATAGTGATTATGGTGGCTTGCAACATCAACAAGAAATCAACATCCGGCGGATGTCAATTTCTTGGTGGAAGGATCATCTTATGGCAATGCAAAAGCAATCCTGTGTCTCTACATCAACTGCTGAAGCTGAATACATTGCTGCTGCAAGTTGCTGTGCTCAGCTGCTGTGGATTCAAAACCAGATGATTGACTATGGATTCAACTTCATGAGCACTCCTATCCACATTGACAACAACAGTGCTATATCCATCACTGAAAATCCAGTAAAGCACTCAAAGAAAAGCATATTGACCTCAGGTATCATTTCATTAGAGATATTCATGAGAAAAATCTTATCAAACTAATCAAAGTTTTATTCAAATGAACAATATGCTGATTTGTTCACCAAAGCATTTGATGAACAAAGATTTAAGTATCTCATTACAGCTATTGGGGATGATAACATGACTAGTTAATCTCAATTGAAAACCTTTTCAATATGTAAAGTCTTATGTCAATACAATCTAAGCCCTGTTACAAAAGATCCTTTCTTATTTAACTAAGTATAAGTTCTTCCGAAGAGAAACTTGCCTTCGGAAGATATCTAGTAATAACTTCCGAAGCAAATTTCTCATAGGATAATTTTCCTTCTCGGAAGTGTACTAAGTCTCGGAAGAAGCGATTGAGGTAATCTCAGATCTACTTCCGAAGCACTTAATACTCTCCACTTGAAAGCAACATGTATCTTCGGAAGCAATTTATTTACCTTCGGAAGTACATTTGCCTTCGGAAGAACTTTACCTTCGAAATACCTTATACTCGGAAGAAGGATTTTACTGTGTAACGGAAATCTTTTGGGCCCCACTCTGTAAAAAGTAAAGATTTTGTTAATGATGTCGGATTATTTAAATGGCTTACCCTTACCGCCCCTGTCACATCATCCTCTGACCCACATCATCTTATCCAAACCACCCTTTAAACCGCCATTTCACCCATTTAAATACTTCCGGTTAATCACTTACACTCTTTTTACCAAATTCACTGCCCTAAAAGCTTTCTTCTTCTCCAATTTACCTCTCTCTCAAGAACTTTTCCTCTGCTATCTTTCTCAAATGGCTCTAAACCCTCAGCACAACCAGGTCGCACTCCTTGACTCTTCAAGGGATGCTGACTTCTCTGATATTATCTCTTTCTTAGCCCAATCTTCATACTACACAGCACTGACCGTAAACCCTACCATTTACTCCAACCAAATGTCCGAATTTTGGGCAAATGGTCGGATTGAAACCCTAAATGGGGTTCGTGCTATCAGGTCAAGTGTTTGTGGCCAAGAGTTGGTCATTACTGAACAAATCATCAGGAGCATCTTGAGCTCCATGATGAAGGCGCACCGACGGAATTCCCCAAATCTGAGTTAGATAACTCTTATCTCCAAATGGGATACGGTGGAGATGTAAGCAGGTCTACAGTCTACAAATTCAACTTCTCCTACAAGTGGAAGTTCCTGCTACATGTGGTTCTTCACTGCCTATCTAACAAATCCGGGGATGGGATCAAATTCCTTATGAACTCGGGTGTCTAGTTCATGGGTTGGTACAAGGCCTGCGCTTCAACTACTCGAGGTTTGTGCTGATTAACCTCATGGGAAATCTGCAAAGGGACACATTCTTTATGTATCCCAGATTTCTACAGCACATAATCAACTGCGAGCTAGATCAGGGTAAGCTTGTCTGTGCAGCTGCTCTGTCTGCTCCCCAATGAGGGGCCAACCATCTTCAAAGTCTTGAAGAGAGTGTCTACCAACTACACTGGAAGGGATACCGCACTACTTCCAGGTATGATTGAGCCAATGGCTCCTGGTGGACATCCCTGTTAACCCCACAGGTGATGAACCCACACCAGCAACTACCCTCACCATTCCAAATCTACCTTCTCCTCCAATCACAGTCACCTATCAGAGACGTACCAAAACGAACCCTTGTTCAATCTACTCTGATTGAACAAGCCCCTCCTCTTCAAACCAAAAAGGCTAGAGTGGAACAAGGGGCTCCCACTCAGCCAGAGGTCCCCCAATCCTTCACTATTGACCTCAATATGGGTCTTGAGTCTCCTCAGTCTCAGACCCATGCCCATAATCCCAGCTGAAGCCCTCAGGGTGAGTCTCTATACTCCCTGAGCCACCACCCCAGGACAGCTCAATGCCTTTTGACATTGATCAAAGTCCCGGGTCCCTTAGGTCTTCATTCCTTTTCTTTTAACTGAAACCTATTGACCGGAGCTGGTGAAGAGACTATGTCTCTCCAGAGGCGATGAAGTTGATCCACAACACCCCATTAAGGATCAACAGAGCCTAGAGAAACCTCTTGTCTCTAGCCCACACCAGCAAAGCCCTACTGAGGTGAGTCCCACTGATGTGGAGGGGACTCATGTAGATTCAGCTGCCACTACTGAAGAGCCTCATTGGATCCTCAGACAGTGGTAAACGATAGTCAGACTGAATCTACGGCAACCATGCCCTATGATGCCTCTGAAAGAGACATCATTGTGCAAGGAAAACCAGGGTGCCAAGAAACCACATCTGGTGGTGAGGATGAACATACTAGGTATGTTACCTCATCTCCCCCCGTGATTCTTCAAAGAAGATGAGGGAAGAATGCAACTCACAATAAGAGACCTACTTTCTAAAGTCTCAAACCTTGAATCAAGGTTAAGACTTTAGAGGATAGGTCTGCCACTCAGCAACTTGAGATTGATAGTCTCAAGGTCAAACTAGCTGAGAAACAGATTGAGAGATCTGTTAGGCATGTACCAGTTCAAGTCTCCTTGACCTCTTCCTTCTAGCTCATCTACCTCTCAAGATGATGCTACCAAAAAGGGGGAAATGTTGAGGAACAAGTCAAAGACAGGATTCCATCAGTCAAGCTCTCACTTCTTTGAGCTCAAGACAACAAGCTGCCATCTTCCCTGAGCCTCCTCCAGTTGTGTTTCAAGTGGATCAAAGGATGCTTCAGGATCTAAATAGGTTCTTCAACAAGTTCCTGTTAGAGTCCCAATTGATCAACCCAGTCCGATATGTCTGTGATTTACTTTGGAGCTCAAGAGCTTCAGAGGTTGAATGCACCTCCTACCACTTGTTGAGGAAGTTGGTCAACCTAAGGCCCAAGTGGAACCTGAGATTGATTTCGAAGGGGAAACTAGGACTGATGGCCCAGCAACTGAAACAGTTGGGACAGAAGGTGTGTTTTCACAGGCTTCCGAAGCACAATTCGAAGCCTCGGAGAACCAACTCAAACTTCCGAAGCTGAATTGCTGCTGCGGAAGGACTGTTTTCTCTTTTCCGATGATCTAATAGTCACAGATGCAATTCTGGAACTTGCATCTGAGGTTAATAGGGAGGACTTTCTCAGCCAACCACTAGTCATTACATCTGCTTTGACC
>CM046032.1:48436447-48473947 GCA_025215565.1 Flaveria ramosissima
TATTTTAAATAATATGTCATAACTTTTTATTTATAAATTATATAAAGTCTAAGTTAGCTTTAAATTTAAACTAGCTAACGAGCAAGCCAACGAGCGCGAGCCGGCTTGGCTCGTTTATTAACGAGCCGATTTCGAGCGAGCTTTTTTCGAGCGAGCTCGAAGCGAGCCGCGCTTTTTGAACAACTTTAGTATTGGTATCATCGTAACTGGTTTCGGTATTTGCGCTTTTATAGTTTTCGACAAGCCGATGCGATAACGACGGAATTCACGTCGCATAGCAAGGGAAGAACGACCAAATTCCCCGCGGCGTAGTGCCGAGGGAAAAACTAGTTGTGTTTAAAACCGAGTTCTCGTAGCACGTGGCAAAACCCATTGGTTAAATCTGATATCTTATTTGTTTTTTTTTCTTCACAACAAGCTTTTTATTCCGGAATATCAATGAGGCACACATAATTTACTTATGTTTCAATAATTTTATTTAAACTTTAACATCACAACACGCAGTAAAAACCATATTGTGATGAACATATATATCTTATCCACATGGTTATTTTTATTAATATTTTCTAGTGAACTTTTTTCACGCATGTTTGTATTTACTAGTGCATGTAAAGTATCATATGCTAATCTTATGATATAAATGGGAATGGAATTTGATTCGACTCCGTTCATGACAACATCTTTTACTTTTATTATTGAAAAGAATGATTTCAAGTGAATGATTCAATGTACATTTTGAAAATGACCTCATTTTTCATTTTAAGGTAACACGTAGATCACCAAAATAGAGATCATATTTTAATCTTTATTTGAAGACTAGCTACGATTGTTTACCTAGCACGTAGATCTTAATTAGTATTTTAGGACTGTGATTGTTTATTGAGTTACTTAGAGTAAATTACATGAATAGTCCAACACAAAATATATATTTCGTTCTTAATATTTAAAAATTACGGATACAATCACACCGGTTTAACTTCATTATTGATCTTCGATCTCCAAGCTTGATGAGTAGATGTTCTCTTAATGCTCGGTTTCGAAAATTCTGGCCCCTTTAAATCATATGACTCATAGATGTTATCAAATTGTTCAATAACAACTTTTGGAAATAACGACACAATTTATCTTTTACCTACTCATGTTGTTTATGTTACAATGCAAATACATCGGAATCAAGATGTTTTCTATCCACAAATCTCAAGTAGGATTTTATACATAAAAGTGACTGGTATTTATTTGTATTTAAACCGGTGTATTGTATCCTAAAATGTTTCTTAATACTATATTTTTTTAAGAAAAAGTCTAAAAGTCAAAAGGTTTAAAAACCACTTAAAAGTTGAACAATTAAAACAAACATTTAAATTTGTATATTAAATAATAAACATATTAATAACGAAAAAATAAAAGTAAAACGTAAATTACATATATGAACCCTACAGGTAAAAACTCATTTGGAAAGTTTAGCATCATTAATTGAACAAAAGGGACCAATGATGAAAGATACATATATAATTAGAGATTATATTTGTAATTTTAAAACATTAGGGATCAAATCCAGAATTTTGACCAAACCACAAGTATCATCTTGTAATTTACTCTTTAAGTAATTACCAATGAAACGGTTGGTATAAGTAACGTATAAATGAAACTGTTTGAATTTGAAACAACAAACTAGTTTTTTTTAAACGGCAACAAACTAGTATCTAGTTATTTATAAATCACATTAATGATCCTTAGTATAAGTGGTTAAGGTGAATTGCCCAAGACAATTAAAAATGATGAGGTTTCGAGTTTGTGTTTGACTCTAAGAAAAAAATACTTAGGGTTGAGTTAGGTGTTTTTTTATCAATTATGGTGTGATCTTGGCCGGAAAATTAATAAGTGGTCTCGATTAAAATAACACATATACTACAAAGCAGATTAATACATTTGCCATTAAAAAAATTATTTATTAATGACATGGTTTCTATAAACCATTAATGCTTCTTAATATTAAATGCATATATCACAAAAACCAATTATAAATACCGTGTATTTAACCTTGAAGACAACTCAAAATTTTTTTGTACTATCAAAAAATTTAGATTACAATGACAAAATACCTTCTATGTTATGCGGTCTTTTACATGCTATTTACAAATTGCATGAATGGGATTATTGCTATCCCTCCGGCGGAATTTTGCCGGTCTGTTGGTATGTAACATATACCTTGAAAGTCTTATTTTGTTTGACTTAATTATTTTTGCGTTGTTCATTCAAATAGTAAGAAAATAATTTTTAAAGACGAGGTAATCGTGAATTCGTGATTGATATTCTTTTGCACTAAGAACCATAACATTTATTGCTCTTATTTTGGTTTGCAGATGATGATTTAAAATCTTATGTTTTTGATTTTTCACCAAATCCATGCACTTTAGATCCTTGTAATAAACAATGCCTGGAACACGTGCGTAGAGGAGGATATATAGCAATATCATCTTGTAAAGGCACAATCTGCATATGTTGTATGCATGATTAATAAGTCTCTTGTAAAACTTCTAATCTTCTAAATAAGATGGTGATCCAAGCAATCAATTTGTCAGTGTGCTCATAATGTAAAAGTAAAAGTATTTATTAACATAACAAAATCGGCTTCAGTAACATCAACTAAAGAAATAATATTCTTACAAATTACACGAGCAATGATATTTTAATCTCCCCAGTTGTAAAAGTACACGATTTTGATAACAATTGACCTAAATTGTCTAATATGAGACACGTCAATGAGTAGCTAGAAAAATCAAATAATTGAAATAAGGCAAAACCTTTTTTTCAAATATGAACTCTTAAAACAAATCTGAATCTGTGTCATTAACACTGCTAACTTTTATAACACTAATATGAAAATAAAAATACTTTATGATTTAGCAAAAAAATTCAATTAACAATAACTCAATAAAGGGCGAGATGCCTGCATTTATAACTCCCCTCTCAAATATTATATTATACATCATAAACATTATAATATTATACATCATAAACATTATGTTACTAAATAATGCGGGTTTAATATTCAAGAACTAAATTAACAAGCACCATATAATTAATTATGTTAACTTTATATGTGTCACTGGGCGTCTTTGTGGAATACTTCAATTCGAACTCTTCTTTATAGTTGATCAATGAAATAAAGGGGGAGACATTGCATGCGAGTTTGTTGATAGTTGATAATGCATGAACGATTGAATTGGTAAAGAATCTTATCTTTCATAAAAACAAACACATCAAGTCCCGATCGATTTCACTATATTCGGTAATGTATGGAGTATGATGAGATAGTAGTCAAACACATCAGTGGTGAACAACAAAGGGATGATATTTCAATATGGGCCTCCACAGGTCGGAATACCTAGGAGTCGAAATAAACAAGTTTGTTTTATTGACTTAAGATGAGCGATCTCCTCTCCTAGTCTCTCTCTAGCAAGTTCAATCATTCTTAAACTTTATTAAAAAAGATTTGTTTTAAAAAGTCAACATACGTTATGAGTTGACAGGTTTAATAAGACAAACAAGTTGTGGTGTAAATCAAGTATAACAGTTTTGTGGAAATAAGTACAAAGTAATCAGAGATACCGACATAAGTTCATGACCAAACCTAATGACAACATACACGTCCCGTGAACAAGCATAAGCACAAGTTAAGCGAATTACATTCACTCAAGGACTCGTCATGGCCAAGTAAGTCTTAGCTAACGTATTGACAACGAGGTGGGAATGCTAACTTGTTAGTACTAATAATACATCTCCACGACTCCCAAACCGGAGTTAAACACTCATGCATTATATAGAACACGACATTTAAGAACAATAACAACCTCATGAAGGATATCTAGACTCAATCTTATGATCCAAACCACACACCATTAGTCTAAAGTAAGTCAAGGAGCATGACGGAGTCTAAAACAGTTGAGCGATGTTTAACCCCAAGTAAAACATATAATAAAACGGGGTTGTAAAACTCACATAAGATAATATATAAGTTCAAAATGTCCAAAAGTCATGGAATACTACATCATAAGAACAAAGGTCGGATTACGAAAGGATGATACTAATCCATTTAGTTATAATCTTTGTAGTATAGTCCCATCTCTAGGGTTTATAATATCAAATTGTTATGTTTGTTGTTCCATTCGTATTCTTGTGATAATCAATGTTCTGATGGTTCTTATGGCCAATATTGAGAATTTTTTTTCATAAATATCAAAAGTAATGTTAATTGTTGATAGTGAGACCCATAATAAGTATATAATACTATTTTTAATAATAGAGGGTAATTTTTTTTTCTTTTAACCTTCATTTAACTGTGAAAATTATCGATCATCCAAGGCAAAACCAAGACCCGTTTTGATGGACGATTGGACCAATGATTTAATTTTTCAAAAGTTGGAACCAATCCCATAACATAACTAAACACATAAACCAACCATTTAATTAACTCTAACGCATGGGTTGGAGTCTCACTAGGTGCAATATGCTCCTAGTGGGCCAAGGGTTTTACCATAGTGAGCCTTTAGGTGGTGGGTTTCCCTTGTTATGGTGGGCGAGCCGGGTCACCAGCGCTGTCTGTGTTCGCGGGCGTGGGTGGCCTTTCGCCATTGGGTTTACCCGGGTGACCGGGCTTAAAAATTAGTCGTTGGTCGTTCAAAAAAAAATTAACTCTAACGCATAACTAATAAAACATTTTGTATGATTAAAAAACAAATCAGTATTTAATTAACTAATGTTACGAAAAAGAAGTTTTGTATAATAGAGCAAACCTGTTGGGGAATTCTCGAAAACTACTGGATAAATCTGAAGTCGTGTGATCACTTTCAGATCAAACAATTGGACTGTCTACCAACGTTTGATTGGATAAAATCAGATTGATTCTAGATTTTCGTATGGATTTTTGATTGAGCAATTTTGAGAAGATAAAGAAATCGAATTTCTTTCAGGGGATGAAAAACCGAATACGCAGGAGCGTATTTTTAGTTTTCCAGAAAACTGCTTCTTGGGGTAAATTACACCTTTAGTCCCTCAAGTTCCACGAATGCATATTTGGCCCGAAATTAAATTTCTAATGCATTTTCGATGAAGGACTTTTGTCTAAAATAAAAAATTTCCAAGCTGACCTGCTAGCTCGACCCCAGCCAAGGGCTCTGCCTCTTGGACCCCGCCAGGGGCTGCCGCCCCTTGGACCCCGCTTCTCTCGGGGGCGCTGCCCCCTTGGATCCCCCGTTAGGCCCGATGACATTCAAATAAGCGTGCACTCTTATTTTTATGTCATACGCAATCTCAAATTACACTAAAATATCCAACAAACCTCCCCCATTTTAGTGTAATCGTAGATTAACTAACTTATTCACAACAATCAAACAAACTAATGCATAAATGAAATATTGTGACGATTGAATTTCACATTAGTATATGATGCGTTCATGTTTTGTATGTGTTTTAAGTATTTAAATGTATGCTTTTAATGTGATTTTCCTATCGAGCGTAATCACTTTGTGTTATGTTTAAATTGTAGGTTTGGGAAGCTTAAATGATGTATTCAAGGGTTGCACGAAGATTGGGTGATATAGGGATGAAAAGAGATGAAGAAAATGAAGAAATTAGTGAAAAATGAGCATACGACGTAACTTACGTCCTAAAGGAAGTAAGCTACGTCCTTTCTAAAAATGACATTTTTTTGGACGTAAGACAGAGGCTAACCACGTATATCATGGGGGAGGACGTAATTTACGTCCCTAAGGACGTAACTTACGTCGTATGGTCATATTTGACATAATTTTCCGGATTTTGACCATATTTAAGGAGGGTTATCAATTCTAAAAACCCTAATTCGCATTGGGAGCAAAAAGGGACGAACTTGGACGATTCTTGAGGTTGATTCTACTTCTCCAACTCATTCCAATCCATCAAATCATGTTCCAATCCGATCTTGTTGCCGAATTCATGAAGATGCAAGGCTAAACGTTTCGTGATCTACCTCGGGTGATAGGTTTCTGTTTTTAGGTTTTCGTTTATGTTCAAATTGTGTTGGGATTAAACTTCAGTACCCGTTAAGTTCTTTATTGAGTTTAACTTGTGTCTTGATTGTTTAAACAATTGTTTTAGTTAATCTTGATTTGAATTTCATATAATTAAGCGCAAGTTGTGTGATTGCAAGGTTTTGGTTATTAATTCAATTGACATTGTGTACTAAGACCCGTTAAGTCTTGGTTATCTCTGTCACTTAATCATTACACGTATAGAATCCCCGTTAAGGATTTTCCACCAAGTTGAACTAGGCGAATACCAAGAACCGAACCTAAATCCCGGGGTGGATTACCCTTTTTCATAATAATCTTCTAATCAATTTTCAGTAATTGCAATTTGTTTTCTTAATTAAGTTCTTAATCATTCCAAGATCTAATTTTTACAGCTTAGAGGCAATAGTTTAAGTAATTTGATAATTTAGTTAATCGTTTATTATAAATCAATTCACAATACACCGACCACTAATTCCACGAGGTTCGACAACCCTTCTTACCCTACCTAGTTTAGGTGAATAGGAACACACATTTTAACATCTTATTTGATTGGTACTTCGACATCGATCAAATTTTGGCGCCGTTGCCGGGGAATCGGTGCGCTTGGTGTTTTGCTATTTGATTTCTTTTTTAGTTTTTGTTATTCGTTTTGCTTTAATTCTTTATTTCCTTGTTACGCTTGGTGTTTTTCAGTGTGTAGGTGACAGATTGCATGCATACTCGTTATTCAGGTAGGAAATCACCATTAGTGTTCGATCCAGAGATAGAGAAATCAGCGAGGTACAATCGTGTTCTACATCGATCAGGGTTACCGATTACATCAATTTCACAAGCTATTGATCAAGCAGCTGACAGTTCATCTAATTCAACCCAAATGAAAAACCCAAATAATCAACCACCTCAAAATCCAAACCCTCCTCCTAATAACCAAAACCCAAATCCACCCCCACCACCAAATAACAACCGCAACAATCACTTGAATCAACCACCACCCAACAACAATGTGAATCAAAATAACCTCAATCAAGGTAATGACTTTGATCATGTGAGCATGCATAGTGTCCATACAGGTGATGAAGATTATGAAGATGAGTGGAATAACCATGAAGAACCTCATAATGGTGCAAATTATGATGCTTGGGATGGAAATTTTGATGGCGGTGATGGACATAATGGAAATAACAATTGGGGGAATGATCAACATGGGTGGAATGCGCCACCTATCAATCAACAACAGGGTAGGGTTAACAATAATATCAATCAACCAAGAAGACCTCAAAGAGCTCAAGTACGAGGTGTGGATAGCCATTTCTTACCGGCTATTTCTGAAAATCCAAACCCCATCGCACCTCCAAATCGACGAGGAAGAGCTTTTGATGTACGCCCTTATTATCTCACCATTCTTCCTGCATTTAGAGGCACTGCAACAGAAGAACCATATGTGCATCTTGCTGAATTTGATGCCATATGTAGCACTATTGGTGGAAATCACTTCACACAAGATGAAGTGAGGTTGCGATTGTTTCAATTTACTTTAAAAGATAGAGCTAAGCAATGGTTCCTCACTTTGCCTGATAGTAGTATTCATACTTGGCAAGAGATGCAAGGGGTTTTCCTTGAAGAATATTACTCTATGGGAAAGACAAGCGATGCAAGAAAGGCTATTCGTTCTTTTCAACAACAAATGAGTGAGCAATTTCATGAGGCATTTACAAGATTCAAGGAGTTGATCCGCATGTGTCCTCATCATGGTATTGAAAGGTGGGAATTGATTAAGGCATTTTCAGATGGACTAACACCAGAAGATAGAAAATACTTGTATTCTACAAGTAATGGAACATTCTTATCTAATCATGAAGATATGGATTGGGAATTCCTAGAACGAATGTGCAAGAATTCCAAAGCTCAAGCTTCGGCTAGTAGACGGTCAAAGCCTGCTCCAACAAGGTCAACCACTATTGATTATGAGACTAAAGAAAGAATTGCATCTTTGGAAAGACAATTGGCCAAGTTAGGACAAACAGATACTAAAGATGTAGCTTCAGTTGGATTTAATGTATGCAATGAATGTGGTGAACTGGGGCATGCAAGTGTAGTGTGTCCGTTGCTTTTAGGTCAACATGAAATGGTGAATCAAGTATATGGAGAGAATAAGCAGCTTGATATGAATTCCAATACTTATCATCCTGGATTGAGGAATCATCCCAACTTTAAATATGGTAATGCTTCAAACCAGATGAACCCTAATTTTCAAGGTAATAATCAAGGCGTCAAACATATCAAAATAGAACACAAGGGAATTACAATCCAAGTGGTTATCAAAGAACTTCATATTCTCAAGGAAACAATCAAGGGAGCTACAATCATGGGGGTCAACAAGGGAGTTCATCACAAAGTTATCAAGGAAATCCTCCATCGGGACGAGTTGGTGGTGAAGACTTTACAAATGCAAAGTTAGATGCTTTAATGAACATGATGAAAGAGAATATGCAAGAGAATAAGAGGGAAAATGAAATCAGAGACAAAGCTTATAAAGCTTTGAATAAACAAGTGGGGCAACTTGCTGAGGATGTGGCCAAGATTAAGAGGAACCCCGGGAAACTACCGAGTGATACCACAATCAATCCTCAACATCAAGGAACCAACACGGAAAACATGAGAAATGTTCACATCAATTCGGTTAGTATCCTTCCTGACTCTTTAATTATTGACAATAGCTTTACTTCTTTTCCACAACAAGTTGCAGATAAGGAAGAGAAAGCCAATGAAGTGGAAGATAGTGACCCGGGAGCACCAATCATTCCAATAAAAGTGGGGAAGTTGAAGATAAAAAGAGCACTCTTGGATTATGGAGCAGCTGTTAGTATCTTGCCAGGTATGTTATATGATCAGTATGACTTTGGTTCTCTAGAAGAAGTTAACACTACTGTGGTGTTAGCTGACTTGACTCAGAAAAGTCCTCGAGGGATGGTGAGGAATGTTATAATTAAGTTGGGAGAATTTTACTACCCGGTGGACTTTATGGTGCTTGATTATGCACCGGTAAGGACAAATGAGCAACCGAAGGTCATATTGGGTCGACCATTTTTAGCAACTGCCAATGCTCAAATCAATTGTAGGGATGGAACAATTGAAATGAGTTATGAAACTCATAAGTTATGTTTTGATGTATTTTCTAAGTCGGTTAATTATTTTGTTAATGATGAAGTTTCGATGACAGATATGACTAATATGTGTGTTCCTACTTATACTTCATATGTAAGCACGAACACCAATTTTGAGAATGCTTTTGAGTATGATAGGGTTAAGCATGTGGACTTGAAGGAATTAATAAATTTAAAAGAAGAGAAAGAGCCAATTATGATGATGGAAACAAAAGTTGAGAAGCATAAAATGAAGAAAAAAGTTGGAGATCCACTTGATCCTATAAAAGATAGAGTTAAGGCATTAATGTTTGGGCCACAATATGATCTAGTTGAAGACCCACCAGATCATTTGAAGAATACCGGAGTCAAGCATCCTACTCGACCACCATGAGTGGTCGCAGGTATGGTCTGGCTGAAGACCTAAAACTTAGCGCTAATCGGGAGGCAACCCGAAATTGTTTTGTTTCTTTTAGTTTTTTTTGTTTTGTTTTATTTGTTTTGTTTTGTTTATATATTTTTTTCAGCTTTAAACACCGGATGCAAATACTCAAGTGTGGGGAAGCTCATGGATCTTTAGGAGCATAAAAGAATGTGTGTGTGGGCGGCTTTACTTATCTGTGTTGACCCATAACCACCATATATTGCTGATAAGGCATCTTTTATCATCTATGATCAGGTCCATGTACTTTTTTCATATCTTAAAGCTTTGCTAGTTTGGTGTCATTTAGTACAATCATGGTAGCCATAATGCGTATTTGGAAAGTTAATTTTGTAACTTCACTTGGGTAAAGGTTAGGACCCTTGTTTCACATAACAATTTAAAGTTTACATTGAGGACAATGTAAAGTTTTAAGTGTGGGGATAAGGGGAAGATTGAAGATTGTAAAGAAGATTTACAATTGAGAAAAAAAATCGATTGACCAAGAGTTTTCAGAATGCCCCTAAAGCAACTTATTTATGCATGAAAGCTTAATTTTTTCAATGTAAATCGTGAAAGTATGTTTAACCTGTGCACAAGCAAAGGTCCTTAATCATGGCTATCTTACTAGAAAAAAAACAATTTCTGAGAATTGATTGAGATGTTTAACCAGGGTAACAAGCCAGATAGTGGACTTTTTATGCATGTTTTTGCATCCTTAACCTGTCTACCATCGTTTTTGTGAGGATTGAGCCTATGCATGAGCTTAGAACATCAACAAGTTATTTGCTCATTTTCCTTTTATGTGTGTTACCAGAACGATTACATTATTCTAGAACTTGCATAATCGATACGTTTCAAGATCATGAACCAAACTGTTGCACATATATGATTAAGGCACTAGGATGAACCTTTGTTTTATTAGCCTTTTTCAGTTGTATTATCCTACCCTAAAATGAGCCCCTAGTTGCCACTTTGAGCCCCAACCTCTTCCTTTGTTAAACCCGAATCAACCCATTAGTCTTTTCAAACCTTTTTACTTTTTAAGCCCATGTGTGAAATCTGATAAGTATTGCTTGAATTTTAGATATAATATTGTTAGAAGCAGTAAAGTGTTTAGATATAATCAATATTAAAAAAAATGAAAAAAAAAGAAAAAGAAAAGCAAAAAATAAAAAAAAAAGAAATAATGGGTCAAAATAACCACAAGATCAATGTCAAGTTCAGTGATAATAATGTTGAATATGGGTCAAGCTTACCCAAATTCACTGTGTAGTGGTATTTATTGTTTAGTATGTTCAACATTCTTATTTGGATTTCATCACCTTTAGCCACTCCAAATTCCTTATCCATACCTAAACCCTAAGCCCTACATTACAACCTTTCAAAGCCCTTTTGATGTGTGCATGGTTTGTGTTATTTGAAGGAGTCACGATCATTATGCAAGCTTATGGTAATCATGAATTGTTCTTGGTTGAGAGTACTACACTAATACACTAGCACGCCTTTTGCTAGACCAGATACTAAACCGAGAGGAGTGAAACTTGTGAGATGTGTGATTACATGCATAAGGAAGACTAGAAAGCTTGTTGGGGTTGGTTAGATAGACCATATTTCAAACGAGTCATATCTTTGCTTACAAAGCTATAACTTCATGTATGAAATTGTAAGTGGATATGACTTGGGACCTTAGCTAATAAAAGGTGAATACATGACTGGATCGTATTTGTCTAATTATAGTTCTAGTGTTATGAGCGAGTTTGCTTGGGGGCAAGCAAATGATAAGTGTGGGGATGTGATGCGTTCATGTTTTGTATGTGTTTTAAGTATTTAAATGTATGCTTTTAATGTGATTTTCCTATCGAGCGTAATCACTTTGTGTTATGTTTGAATTGTAGGTTTGGGAAGCTTAAATGATGTATTCAAGGGTTGCACGAAGATTGGGTGATATAGGGATGAAAAGAGATGAAGAAAATGAAGAAATTAGTGAAAAATGAGCATACGACGTAACTTACGTCCTAAAGGAAGTAAGCTACGTCCTTTCTAAAAATGACATTTTTTTGGACGTAAGACAGAGGCTAACCACGTATATCATGGGGGAGGACGTAATTTACGTCCCTAAGGACGTAACTTACGTCGTATGGTCATATTTGACGTAATTTTCCGGATTTTGACCATATTTAAGGAGGGTTATCAATTCTAAAAACCCTAATTCGCATTGGGAGCAAAAAGGGACGAACTTGGACGATTCTTGAGGTTGATTCTACTTCTCCAACTCATTCCAATCCATCAAATCATGTTCCAATCCGATCTTGTTGCCGAATTCATGAAGATGCAAGGCTAAACGTTTCGTGATCTACCTCGGGTGATAGGTTTCTGTTTTTAGGTTTTCGTTTATGTTCAAATTGTGTTGGGATTAAACTTCAGTACCCGTTAAGTTCTTTATTGAGTTTAACTTGTGTCTTGATTGTTTAAACAATTGTTTTAGTTAATCTTGATTTGAATTTCATATAATTAAGCGCAAGTTGTGTGATTGCAAGGTTTTGGTTATTAATTCAATTGACATTGTGTACTAAGACCCGTTAAGTCTTGGTTATCTCTGTCACTTAATCATTACACGTATAGAATCCCCGTTAAGGATTTTCCACCAAGTTGAACTAGGCGAATACCAAGAACCGAACCTGAATCCCGGGGTGGATTACCCTTTTTCATAATAATCTTCTAATCAATTTTCAGTAATTGCAATTTGTTTTCTTAATTAAGTTCTTAATCATTCCAAGATCTAATTTTTACAGCTTAGAGGCAATAGTTTAAGTAATTTGATAATTTAGTTAATCGTTTATTATAAATCAATTCACAATACACCGACCACTAATTCCACGAGGTTCGACAACCCTACTTACCCTACCTAGTTTAGGTGAATAGGAACACACATTTTAACATCTTATTTGATTGGTACTTCGACATCGATCAGTATATTACACATTCCAAATATTCGAATTTAAGGGTATCTTTAAGGATTGAACCCTTAATATCCATATTGAATACATGAAGATAATATACACATTAATTTACATACATAAATCTAACTTGACACTATCTTTTACTAGCCTGTGTCCCTACCCTTCATAAGCATATCAAAGTCAAGTCCCAACTTCTTGAAGCAGCTAAACTTCATGCTCATATAGGTAGCTCTTTTACTCTTGCACCTGCAAATGCAATTTTTCGAAAGAACTATTAAGAAGATATACTTCAACCTCTCTTAACTTGCAGATCTGAACACATACCTTTGGGATAATTTATTGTTGTGTTCCAAACTCTAGATGTTAAGCTTTCCACATTGAATTCAACACCTAACGTCATATTAGGTGGGAATTGGGTATTTTAACAATAGAGTTTTCAGATGGACTTTAACCCCAATCCCACAGCTGATCCTCTCACGAGATCTCTACTCAACCCTTTGGTTAAATGATCAGCTAAGTTCTGTTGAGTTCTCACATACTCAACTGAAATCACACCATGCATGATGAGCTCATGAACCATGCTGTGTCTCACACCTAAGTGTCTTGACTTGCCATTATACACTTGGCTATATGCCTTAGCCAGTGTAGCTTCACTATCACACCTGATAGAAATGGGAGATATCGGTTTTGGCCACAATGGAATCTCATAAATCAGGTTTCTTAACCACTCAGCTTCCTTACCAGCTGCATCTAAGGCTACAAATTCAGATTCCATAGTTGAGTTAGTTATGCAAGTCTGTTTCTTTGAAGCCCAAGAAATGGCACCTCCCCCAAGAAGGAATACCCAACCACTTGTGGAAGAATGGTCTTCCATATTGGTTATCCAACTTGCATCTGAATATCCTTCAATCACTGAAGGAAATCCAATGTAGGTCAAACCATAATCAATGGTTCCTTTCAAGTACTTAAATACTCTACCTAATGCTTGCCAATGATGAGTACTAGGTTTTCTAGTAAACCTACTAAGCTTTCCAACAGCATATGCTATATCTGGCCTGGTACTGATCATAGCATACATAAGTGATCCAATTGCTCTTGAATACTCAAGTGGAGATACTGCAATACCATTATTAGGTAATAATTTAAAACTAGGATCAATAGGAGTACTTACTGGAGAACAATTCTTGAAATTAAACTTTTCCAAGATCTTCTTAATATAGTGTGATTGAGAGATTGAAATGCCCTTGTTCTCACGTTTGATTTTAATACCTAAGATCACCTCAGCTTCCCCCATATCCTTCATAGCAAATTTAGATGATAAAAATTCCTTTGTTTTATCAACTTGATCTTGGTTAGTGCCAAATATCAACATATCATCTACATACAAACAGATCATGACTCCGTTTCCAGAAGCATCAAACTTGCTATAAACACACTTGTCTGCTTGGTTTAAAACAAAACCATTAGACAATACAACCTCATCAAACTTTTGATGCCACTGTTTAGGTGCTTGTTTCAGACCATAAAGAGATTTAATTAATTTACACACCTTGTTTTTATTTCCAGGTATAACAAATCCTTCTGGTTGTTTCATGTAAATCTCTTCATCTAATTCACCATTTAAAAATGCAGTCTTCACATCCATTTGGTGCATTACAAGATTATGTATAACAGCAAGTGCTAATAATAATCTAATGGTGGATATCCTTGCCACAGGAGCATATGTATCAAAGAAGTCGATACCCTTCTTTTGTCTAAAGCCTTGGATTACCAATCTGGCTTTAAACTTATCAATAGTACCATCCACCTTCATCTTCCTCTTGAAGATCCATTTACTTCCCAAAGGTTTACAACCAGGGGGTAAATCTGCCAATTTCCATGTATTATTTTGCAAGATAGAATCTATTTCATCTTGAATGGCTTCTTTCCAAAAAACAACATCCCTTGAAGCCATTGCTTCACTATATCTCTTTGGATCCTCATCAACATTGATACAATATTGATATTGAAAATTAATTTCATTCCTTGATCCCTCAACTAAGTAAAGTTGAAAATCATTACCATAAGACTTGGCCTTTCTTTCTCTTGTACTTTTTCTTGGTTCAGTGCTAGTTGAAGGCATATTTTCATTTTCACCCAAAGTCTTTAAACTAGGATTCATATCCTTTGGCGATGTATATTTTTCTTCATCATATTCGGCATTCCCACTTCTTGCCTCGATAACCGTATGCACAGACACATAGTCATTCGGTTCTATTACATAAAACCTGTGAGCGAACGAATGCTCAGCATATCCAATAAAAATGCATTCTATACCTCTTTCCCCTAAGTTCCTTATCTTAGGATCATTGAGCCTTACCACGGCTCTACAACCCCAAACTCTCAGTTTTAGTAACTCAGGTGGTTTCTTATACCAAAGCTCAAAAGGGGTAGTCTTGTTCCTTTTATTAGGAACCCTGTTTAGCAAATAACAGGCTGTCAACATAGCCTCACCCCAAAACCCATTATTTAGGCCCGAATGAGACAACATGGTATTAACCATCTCCTTTAGAGTTCTATTCTTTCTTTCTGCCACACCATTTTGTTCCGGTGTATATGGAGCTGTGGTAAGATGTATTATTCCAGTTGATTGGAAATATTCCGGATCAAAATACTCACCACCTCTATCCGTATGCAGAGTTTTGATCAACTCACTTCGATGAAGCTCTACTTCTTGTTTATAGATTTTAAACTTTTCCAGAGCTTCATCTTTTGTATGTAACAAGTAAACATAACAAAATCTAGTAGCATCATCTATAAATGTTACAACATACTTCTTGTTACCTAGTGATGGTGTGCCATGAAAATCACATAGATCGCTATGTATTAATTCTAACAGTTTACTTTCCCTAGTGACATGTTGCATGAATGGTTTTCTAGTTATTTTATTCAACTTGCAAATATGACATTTTTCATTGCTTAAGTTAACAGCCGGAATTAAGCTCATTTGAGACATTTCCTTAAGTCGTTTATAATGTACATGTCCTAATCTAGCATGCCATAATTCAGATTTAGACAAATTTACACTAGATGTAGAATCAATCATGCAAACAGAATTATCACTAAAAGGTACATCCAAATTTAACATAATCATACAATTACATAGATAACCAAATCCAACAAAAGAACCATGTTTTGACAAGATATACTTGTCAGATTCCAACACTTGTTTGTACCCACAATTATTTAATACTATACCGGATAACAAGTTTCTCCGAATGCCAGGCACAAACAATACATTACATAAGCAAATAGTTTTTCCAGAAGTAAAAGTAAGCTCGACTAGTCCTATTCCTTGGATCGGTTCTGTTGCGACATTTCCCATTTTTAATACACGCCCGTCATCAATTGTTGTAAGTTCCTTGAACCATCTTCGGTCCTTACAAACATGACTCGTCTCTCCAGAATCGAACCACCAAGCAATATAATCATCCTGCACATAACATGCTTCAGAAATTAAAGAAACATAATTCAACTCCGAATTATTTTCAAAAGTTAAAATCTGACCTGCTTGCTTTGGATCCTTGTTGGATCCACCACTAGTTCCAGATTTGTTCTTGCCCTTTCCAACACGGCAATCACGTTTGAAGTGCCCCGGTTTCCCGCACTTCCAACATCCACTATCTTTGGATTGTTTTCCTTTTTTCACAAAACCCTTTTTGTTACCACCACCCTGGAATTTTCGTTTCTTATTGTTTGTGTTGTTACCTTGTTTGGAACTTAGACCAGTTTCCTCCACAACATTAACCGAGGACCCACCGATATCTTTGTCCTTCTCTTTCACCCAAACATTTTCCATTCTTCTACAACCTTCCTCAATACTAATAATACTTCCCAATTCAACAAGGTTGCATTCACCCTTCTTATGTTTCAAACTATGTTTAAATTCCTTCCAAGAAGGCGGGAGTTTATCTATGATGGATGCAGTGGCAATGGATTCATCCATTTTTAGCCCATGTTGTTCAAACCTACCGAGTATTCCCAAACACTCGTTGTATTGTTCCATCACAGAACGCCCATCCACCATTTTATAATTCATGAAATCACTTACCAAGAACTTTTTGCTTGAGGAATCTTCAGCCATATACTTGGCTTGAAGCGTATCCCACAGTTCTTTTGCGGATTCAACATTTTGATAAATATCAAATAAAGTGTCAGACATACCATTCAGAATTGTGCCACGGCAAATGAAATCATCGTTCCAGAATTTGTTCCTTTTCCTTGTTTGTTCGATAGTTTCATCCGCCACTTCCTCTAGCGCCGGATTTGTCAACACATACACCACTTTCAAAGTTGTCAGCAAAAACTGCATCTTCTTTTGCCAACGCCAAAAATCCGTTCCTTCAAATTTCGCTAACTTCACGAACTTTGATGTCATATCACTCACTAATTCACCAGCCATCGTCACGAAATTGTTTGATCTTTGTTGGGGAATTCTCGAAAATTACTGGATAAATCTGAAGTCGTGTGATCACTTTCAGATCAAACAATTGGACTATCTACCAACGTTTGATTGGATAAAATCAGATTGATTCTAGATTTTCGTATGGATTTTTGATTGAGCAATTTTGAGAAGATAAAGAAATCGAATTTCTTTCAGGGGATGAAAAACCGAATACGCAGGAGCGTATTTTTAGTTTTCCAGAAAACTGCTTCTTGGGGTAAATTACACCTTTAGTCCCTCAGCTCGACCCCAGCCAAGGGCTCTGCCCCTTGGACCCCGCTAGGGGCTGCCGCCCCTTGGACCCCGCTTCTCTCGGGGGCGCTGCCCCCTTGGATCCCCCGTTAGGCCCGATGACATTCAAATAAGCGTGCACTCTTATTTTTATGTCATACGCAATCTCAAATTACACTAAAATATCCAACAAAACCCACTGTTATTTCATCATTTATAAATGAAACATTTTGTAAAACATGTTTAAACGAAACGGTTAGTATATGAAAAGCAAGCTAGTATTAAATTATTTGTGTAGAGTTTTAATAAAAAAAGTTTATTAATCTAAAAAGTTTAAAAATAATTTTTAGTTGCTTTAACAAGAGTCAAACGTAGAATCAAACGAATTTTGATTGAACTCATTTCAGCGGCATTGTAACCGCGGCATTGGAACCACGTCGTTGAACTCTACGATCTTAGGTTTTAGTGTTTAACTTTTTAGTATTTACCTGTATGTTACTATGTGGTTATAAATTTTGTGTTTTAAGCTTATTGTGTCTTTTTTTCTTCATTGTGTATTTTATGCTCGTCAATATGTTTTTTGTTAATCATTATGTTTTATTGTTCGTAATTACCAATCATTGTGTTATTGTGTATTTTTTAAATCTTTTTCAGAATACAAAATATTTTTACTATCTGATTGTTTTCCCATCCGGGACTAATGACTAATGATTTTGTTTTCACTCAATGAGTTATTCGCCAAGACAAATTACATCATGATAGAGGAGGTTTTGTCTTACAGTTATCACATGCTTATTTTGTATCCTAGCTAATGCTTTTACATCACCAGCGGTCACAACAAAGTGTCCAATGGTGGAAGAAAAAAAAAAAAAAGAACACGGGCACAAGCAGCCACAAGATGGTGTAACCAAATTAGTAGCAATACAACCCAAACCACCAAAATGCCCAACCTTCACAATTAACTTCGGCTTCTACCACTCTAGAGCCCTATCCGAACCCCATACCCGAACTGCCGTGATGGTGTTGCCGAGTGACCTGAGCACGCGAAGTTTCTTGTCAGGGTGCTCCAAGCACCCTAAGACCCGAAAGAAAACACACAAACAATAAAATAAAAGTGATCATGAACCAAAATAACAACTTAAAAATGGAGATTTTACGTGATGATATTGTGTATTTGTGTTGTAGCAATAAAGGTGGATCCGTGCGGGGTCCGCATATATATGCAACACATGCTTTGGAAAAGAGTTTGAAAATATTTAGTTTCAAAGCACCACTATAGGACCATGACCATCTGTATTTCTTCCTTTTTGTTATCTTCCTTTCAAATGCTTTTCATTTCCCAAAATCTAAACTATGTGTTTGTTTTTATCGGAACAAAATGAAATCACTTTATCTGTATTATCAGTATGTTTTTTTCTCTTTTTTTAGTTATTTAGTTATTATTTTTAATAGAGTTATTAGGTTTTAATAATTTTAACTTTTATTATTGTCAAGACTAAATACAATTTAGGAATATTTACAACCACTTTGAACTTTGAGCTTATTTTCTTTTAGTGATATCAATTCAAAAAATGTTTTGTTGATATTATGTATAATACTCAGCTCTAAATTTAACAAACATGTTTAAGTTTGTGGTGTATTGTCTTTTATGACAACCACTTGCTTGATGTTTTAAGTAGTCATTTTTTTTATTTGAGCTACACAAATTGCATTATCTTGAAATGGTATAGTCATGCTTCTTTGTAGTAGACTTCAATTGAACTCTTTTTAAATATGTTTTGAGTCAAAGTGAAATAATGTATGTTGGTCGACATTAAGTTACTTGCGGGTCTAATTAGCATAATGAATACTAAGGACTCTAATTTTCTTGTAGCATAATCTCATATCTCAAGTCCTGTAACAAGTTTAACTAGTTATTTAATATGCTTGTGAAAATGTCTCATTAAAAACCATGCTAGAAAAATCAAATAAAACAAAACCATAGCAAACACTACTAGAAAACATAGGGTTTTGCTACGTAAAATTTGCTACATAAATTTTTATGTCGCAAATTGCGACACATTTACAACAATTTTGCGACGCATATAACATCCTTATATTTGCTACGAACTTTGTGACAAATTTACGACCAAATAAAAAACCCTATATTTCCCAACAAACTTTCATCGCGAAGTATAGTAAAACTTATTTTCTGAATTTATATCACTATATAACATTAAATAAAATAAAATATGTATTTATGATAAGTTATTTATATGTTGTAATGCATTTGCTATGGATAAGTAGAAAAACAAGAGATGTGCCGCAGATGCGTCGCAAAGTGTAAACAATCATATAAATAATTACCTACGTATATATGATAAATAAAATAACAAAAATATGCAAATGAAAACTATTTATACTTTGTGACGCATTTGCTACGCACAATTTAATCAAAACAAAAGAAATGTAATATATATGTCACAAATGTGTCGCAAATTAAAATTATTAAAATGTTTCTATAATAAACTATCTATACTTTGTGGCACATTTGCTACGCACACTCTAATTAGAAGAACTCAATTTAGAAGAACTCAATGTTAATATTAAAACGATTCAATCAACCAAAATATGAGAGCAAACTCAAGGTTCATATCTAATCAACAATCAGTAAACTTTTAACAAGAGTTACTTATATAGTTTTAAACACATTGAAAAAAAATCATTTATCTTAGATTATATTAATTTTTAGGATTCCACCCTCCTCTATAAAGCTCACCACCACCGTACACCAAACCAAACCACACACATTCTACACTTAATGTGTAATTAAGATGAACAAAATAATCAAATTCAATATCTTCTACTTATTTTTCTTGTTATTATAACTAACGGAAGTCCTAGAAACAAATACAAAACAAACAAACAAACATACCCAGTAAATCCCACTCAATAGCAGGGTCTGAGAGGGGTAGTTGGTGGCGAGTCTTTCCTCTATCTTGGGAGATAGAGCGACCGCTTCCGAGGAGACCCCCGGCTCAATACGGAAAACAATAACCGTAGCAATCATAATATACGACATACAACACACAGGTAAAGA
The DNA here is from genome assembly GCA_025215565.1 of Flaveria ramosissima. Taxonomy (NCBI): domain Eukaryota; kingdom Viridiplantae; phylum Streptophyta; class Magnoliopsida; order Asterales; family Asteraceae; genus Flaveria; species Flaveria ramosissima. Next base: position 48,456,821 of record CM046032.1, read on the forward strand.
TCACATAAAAGTCCTAGAAACAAATATGATTCTCAAAACAAGCTAAAAGCATCTATAAAACTCAACATTAGATTATCAAGCTTCACCGACGACGGAAGTAAATAAATAAACAAGAGTTAGCCGATATTAGTCTCAACTCATAAAATGTTTATAGACACTCCTAACTTTAAACTTATTTTCTCCAACGATCTTTTACTAACTGAGAGTTAACTACGGTTAGTTTTTTTATGAAAAGGGGCAAACTTTGAGCCACTACTCAACTATGCCGCCACCCAACTTCTATCAGGTCTGTTTTTCGGTGTCTAACTTACATCGTCACTTATAATCTACTTCCAACGAGTCAAGTGGTTTAAATCAGAATGTGAAAACTAACAAGTTTTAGGGTGTAGAAGTTTCTGGTTGATGGACTCGATGGTTGATTTCAATTTTCTGCTTAATGTTTTAGCCATATAAATAGTCTACGTCATAAAAAACTAACGGTGTTAACTCCCTTTTAGTAAGAGATAATTGGAGGAAAAGAAGTTTACAGTTGGAAGTGTCTTTAAACATTTCTTGAATTAGAACTAATCACGACCGATAAATGAAAGTTGATATTTTTAAAATCCAACAACTCTATTTTTACACATATTTGATTATACACGATTTTCAAATTCTAAAAGTTGGACTGGCCATGGTTCTCTACTGATTTTATATTTTGGTTATAAAATTTTTGTATAAATTTCTAACGTTAAATATTATCATGGTTGTTTATCTTTGTATAAAATTTTGAAGATGTTAATATATTTTTGCGTTAAACTAAGTTCTTATTTAAATGCTTCTTTTTATCGATATTTCAGTGGTGTTTTGTCTATATAAAGTTTCTATCGATATTATCATGGTTGTTTATCTTTGTATAATTTTTCTATGGCTTAACACACCGTAACACGTGATTTTTAATTTTATTTAAAATAAGCTTTTAAACTTCTACTAAATTTCCTTGTGAGATGTCATCGATAACGAAAGAACAATCGTTTAGTAGAAAGTGGCCCCTCATGATTTGGGTGAAGCTAATCGATGTTTACTGGTTTTGGATCTCCTGGTCCATATCCCCATGTGATGTCATGGTCCCTATCCACTTCATTTCGTCACCATCTAAAAGTAGTCACACATTTTCCCATGTTAAAACTAGCATCCTTTAAGCTCTATAGATGTGTAATTACTGATTAATAACATTCAAACAAATGCTAGGTACTTTTAAAATATATTTAAATTGAGATGCATTGTTACCTAATCAAAGCAATCATTTAGACAACGTATGGAGTTTGCTGAGTGCTTAGAGTGTAAAGGCATTCATTCATGTAACAGAATCATGTTGATAACGTATGAAAGAGAAAATGTTGTTATAAATAAAGGATTAAGGATAGGATAATAGGATAATATGCTAGCCAACCCGAGTAACAAATACTTGTAAAAATACATGACTTTGATAACAGTTGACCTAAATTGCCAAATATGAGAAATATGGTTGGGCAGAAGAACTGAAAAACTAATAAAGCAAAAAACTAAACCAACCGAGAAACAATGGTACAGTTTGATTTTTGATAAGCGAGTTTTGTGGTTTTGTTATCGTTTTGCGTATAAATTTCCAAATTAATTGTTAAGCCGACATTAACACCAAAGTTTACATATGATACTTACAAATTTGGCCAAATATATATGACACTTAGAAGGTTTGTAATGTCGAATGTGAAATGCTCTTGAAGAATCCTCACATTTTCTTTGTTACCTTGACTAATGTTTATACATTATTTTTTTAAACAGTTTTGTCGTAGATTTTGACGGTATTGTTATTTAACTAGTTCTAATGATCTTTTGATCTAGTAGTTAAGGGGAAAGTTGTAGGCTTTGTTTATTTTGTAGATCCAACATTCAAATTTTGACATTAATAAATAATAACAACTAGCTAAACATTAACCCGTCATTTTAAAAATAAATTAATATTGCTGAAAAAAGAAAGGTTGAATGCATTAAATCTAATCCAAAAAGAGGACTGACATCTCATTGGTTTCTTGAATATCACAGCACTGAAAACAAAATATATATACCCTGAAGGGACTACTTTTTTTTTTCTAGCAGCAAAGCGGGACCACACTAAATTCTACCAAACAACCATGACACCAACTTAAAACCCTGAAGTGGGGCATATTTTTGCTTTTTCTATTTGTGTGGAGGAGGTGAAGTGTGAAGTTTGAATCATAAAGTGACTTTAGATATAAAGTTAAATCCCATGAATATGGAACTGAAAATGATAAGCCGGTTGCTTTAATTAAGATATTGAATCTATTTTTTTATTATGTAAATTATACACTGTCTGCTAAATCATTACTATTTGAATACTTGGCATTTTGGATAAGAAAAACATTAAATGCCGACCGTCTAATTTTTTTTTTAACGGCAAATATCAATATATTAGATAAAAATAAGGGCTAACAAGGAGCTAAAACCCTGAGAGCATACAAAAAACAATAAAGATAGGACACTGATACATAAGAGAATGTTCATCAACCTGGATCATAGGGGAAGTTACATAACGTCATAATGGAGCCTTTTTTCCTTCTTGTCTTTAGCCATACCGCAACCATCACCTTTATGCCACAAATCACCATTTTCATCGATGGTTGGATCTCCTCAAAAAGAATCTTGTTTCTATGCTTCCATAAGCACCAAGTTGTGGCCATGAATATCAAGTGAACTGCCTTTTTGAAATCTTCATCCCCTTTCAAAAAATAAGGAATGTCCATGAGGTCTTTGAATGAGAATGCAAACACCTGTTATATATTGCACCATGAGCTTACCACAGACCATACGTGAGCTGCAAATTCGCAAGTAATGAAGAGATGATCCACAGATTCCTCTGTTGAGGCACAGAATTTGCATAACGAAGGCTGGATGTGCATGTTTCTTCTAAGCAGCGAGTCAAAAGTAGGAATACGATTCAGCGCCGCTTGCCAATTGAAAATATTTACCTTTCTAGGTGCCCATCCATTCCACACGAACCTGAAACCATGATTTGATATAGCTAACAGAAAAGTTTTCTCCCACTATATCGCACCATCTCCAAGAGTCCACAGATCATTTGGTCTAACTTCAATTAGCCGTGACAGTGGTTGGGTCAAAGCTTCTTTTTCTTGAGATGATAGTATGTCTCTCTTCCACCGCCATGACCACTTTAATACATTATTCTGCCATTTATAACAATTACATACCAAGATAGACTTTTGTTGTTCCAACCTAAATAGAGAAGGATAAAGTTCCATAAGAGGAGCTTCGGCGATCCATCTGTCGACCCAGAATCTAATTTGATCACCCCTACCCAAAACACCAATTAGTAAATGGTTCAAATTAATATAAAAAAAAGTCTTTTTTGTTTTGCTAGTATGTCACGTTTTTTAAATCCTTGTCATTTTTATTTGTAACATAAAAAAATATACCTCATAAGTGTGCGGTTGTAGATTGAATGTTTATGCTACACGAAACACTTCATAAATGCTACCTACCCATTGCAACCATGTTATATCACATTTTTGTTTATATAATAGGACATATTCTCAAGATTCAATAGTTAATTGGTCGTCAACTTTCATTGATTTGCCATTCTTTTCAAAAAGTCAGCCATTTTTTATCAAAATTTAAATGTGTTTAATTGTATATTAAAAAATACTATAAAACATACATTCTATGGGCTAAACTCTAAACCGTCTAAACGTAGCTATATCACTACTATATGAATGCTTCTTGACATTTGGATAAGAACAACACTAAATCCATAACCATCCTAATTAAGTAGAAACTATTTTTTTTTGTTTTGCTAGTTTGTCACGTTTTTTAAATACTTTTGTAACTTTATTGATAATATTAACATACCTCACAAGTATGCGATTGTAGATTTGATGTTTATGTTACACAAAACGCTCCACATATGTTACATACCCATTGCAAACATATTACATTACATTTTTAGTTATATGGTATGACACTTTTCTAGGATTTAGTAGTTCGTTGGTCATAAATTTTCATTGATTTGTCATTCTTTTACCGAAGTAAGTCATTTTTTTAGTCAAAACTTAAATATATTTAATTACTATATATATTAATTGAGTATGTTGATAGCTACAAATTGTCTTTTTTTATTATTTATATATATAAATTGAACTAAATTTAACTAACGAGATGGGATTGTCCTAGTTGTTCTGTCGTTGCCTTCGAAACCACAGGCGACGGTTCGATCTTTTGTTGTAGCCAGTTTCTTTTTCATGGGGTCTTTTTTGCTTCTCTTAGGGGGCTTGTATTCAAGACCAGTGGACTACGTACACCAGTATACAAAACTAGACCAAATTTAATAGTTACCTATCATAATTTTATTAAAATATACACCATATGTAGTGATGTGGTGTATTACATATTTATTATTTTTATTTATTGTATGTATGTATATACGTTATTTTTACAGTTGCGTCTAACTTTTCATTCAAATTTTATTAGAAACTAAACGTCAATTTAGTTTTAACTTTCATTTTCACTGACGTTACCGTTGCATTTACATTAACATTTAAATTTTAGTTTTAGGTTAACGTTATATTTATCGTTGCGTCTATGTTTCTATTTAAATTTTAATTAAATCCAATAACATTTTTTTATTACCTTCCGTGTGATTTTCTTTTGGTTTTTTAATAGATAACATTTATGTCACACAAAGCTTTTATACATACCCTATCATCATTTTTCTCTATTTACGATCTCATATAAATTTATTTAACATCAACCCACGAGCAATGATTTTTTTTAAATATACATTTCCCAGCGGCGAAACACAGGTGATAATTGCTAGTTGTATCTTAATCACATACTACTTTTATTTATAATGCATTTTTATTCTTTTGTTTTGTTTCTGTAAAGAAAGGAGTGTTTCTATTCTTTTTCCCGAAATGAGAGGAGATTTAATATGATTAATATTTTAGGGTTGGCGAGATTTTAGAGAGGGAGAGTGAGACATTTTGCAAGATTTTTCACCCTGATTTCTTTTTATAGAATATGCAAACATACTTATAATCCCTAAATATTAATTATGCCTAACATCATGCCTTGATCAACCTCAAGTAGATACAATTCAAGACGAGAATAAAACCTTCACGTTTAAAAAGTTAATATATACATAGATTTCTTATAACATGGCAAAAGATGAAAGCATAAAAAACTTCTACAATTCCTAATGACATGAATAGGGGTGGTTTTTTCCTGACATTGGAACAAAACATTTTAGATGAGTATGTCTGTTCCCTCCAAGCTCGATCTTCCTCTCCGCAACGTGCCATTCAAAGTCAAGCTCGAGGAGAAACCACACTCTTTCTTGATTTCTCTGCTCTTGAAGAAGCAGCATCACTTCTTTAGGAATTTGAGTTTGAGTAGGTTCAAACTTCACTCTCATCTCATTTCTAGAGATGTTGAACGGTGACGAAGAAAATGTCGAAACCACAACATGGTTATCTAAAAGAGAGCCTATTGTGAGGTTGTACCTCACCAAGTCGGGCACCGGATGAATTTTTCCCGTCTTCCTTAAGATATAACTCATATTGATTTCTCCTCCCAAGTAGACTGTGGTGCTATGCGTCGTGATGTTCACATTCTTGTTCTCAATCTCCGCGGTCACACGAATGTGACCCTCGTTCACGACAAGTCGTGTGATTATGACATACAGCAAAAAACCAAAAACCGGAAGAAGAAACCAGTAAAAGTTGCGAGGAACAGCATCACGAGCGGCTCGAAGAGCACGAAGCGCTGGATGATTAGGTGCTGCTGCTTCGATTTCTAAGGGTGTAATTCTTGATGCCATCCTAATCGTAAAAGTGTATATAATAAATAAAAGTTTTATCGAGGAGGATTGAGCGAGGTAGTTTGAATGAGAATGATCACTCTTATATAGAGGAATTGAAACACACACAACCTAATACGACAAAGGTACGTAAAGCCTTTATGTACGTTCACGAGAGTTCATTTCTTTTATGAGGTTTTGTTGATTCTACAAGGACTTGGATTTGTATTTATTTACAAATTTATTAGTCAAGGAGGCTACTGATACGACCCAACCATCTTGACCCGACGCGTCACAACTTAATCAAAGGACGCAAACCATGTAATTTTATGTATGTATGTGTGTGTGTATATATATATATATTACATGCATATAGTCACCCTAATCAAAGGATTCACCATTACGTTTATGTTTTGTTTTATGCATGTTTACCCCATGATCCATTAATTCCACATTTGCATGTCATGTTTCATTACCCACGTAGCATATCCATATAATTTCTTTATATAGCGTAATTTGCCTCTCGAAAAGAAATGAATTTGAAAACTGATAAGCAAATTTTCTATTTCTTATCTTGTTTTTTTTGGAGTATTGGTCTACTATAAAAAAAGCTTAAGTAGTTGGGAGATTAACTATCTCGAATATGTATCTATCAGCTACAATATGTTCTTTTGCATTTAAACTGTTCCGATTTTGAGTACTCTTTGGGAACAAATGACTTACCATGTATCTATGAATTAATTATTTAACTAGTTATGTTTGTATACGCGAGACAATGTTTATAATGCTAAAGAATGTCTCTTTTAGTATGAACACAATTCACATATCATGTTAGTTTATTTTATAGAACGATTTATGTTACATTCTGACTAGATGAATTGATCCCTTAATGAACACTTTTTTTATATTAACTTATTTATATTTATATACCGCCTTCCCAAAACTAGTTGACTCTATTTAGTTGGGATTAGAGCTGCACAAAACGGTTATTGGGTCTTACCCAGAATCGGGTATTATTGGAACCGCATACATCTAGAACCGGATAGGAACCAGACCCGGGTTAGGACACCTATATATCTACCCGGCGTACTCGGTTAGGGTAGGATCGGATCCAGGTCGATTCCGAAACCAGGTACAATCGGGTATTTTTTATATATATTCTTTTGAATAATTTCAATTGTTTGGCAATGGCTATACATTAAACCGTTGGTAACGCCTATAAAATAGACATTGTAGGTTTTTCACTGTAAATACAACTAAATAACTTTCAAAATATAAACAACAACCTTCAACTCTTTTTTCCAATAATCAAACATTCAAAGCTCGAAAAAAACGTCAAGATTCTAGTGCGACGAAGAGGAATACGGATTGACCACTACCGTGGTTGAAATTCGAATTCGACCGGCTAATTTAGTTTTCTGTGAGCTCCTTAAGGTTAATTTGACGAGGAAATCAGCTATTCAGACGTAGAGCGTACAAAGAATGTTACAGCGAGTCATTTAAGATGCGTCACTTATTTCCACCAAATTCCAATTGCATTAAAATTTTGGGTTCCTATTATGCGGGATAACCCGAACCATGGTTGGGACGTAGGAAGAACCTTGAGTAGCGGATGAATATGAGGCCATCAAAACATAGTAGGTAAATGCTAGGGAGAAAAAAAAACAAGAAAGGCAATTATAGAACAAGAACTTTTTTTGCGTTTTTGCTTTCAGTTTTGATTTTTGAAGTGGCGTGACCAAGCAAACCACTAAACCTCTATTTATATCAACTTAGGGGGAAAATGATTATTTTGGCAAAGAACAGCTAGAAAACGGCCATAGAGCCGTTACCCAACATTCATATTCGATAAAATAGTTCAAAATCTTCTATTTTATAAGGCATTTAATATTTTTAGAAGCCATTAGTTTCAATAAATCGACTTTATAAAGTGGTTTGCACTTTCAACCGCTTCAAAAAAAAGTTGAACCGGCTTATAAGAAATCTTTTATACTAGTGATGGTAGGAACCAGGTATTACCTGGTTCGGGTCTGTTCCAGGTAAAAGATCAAACATAGGAACCGAGTAGGAACTCATGCATATAAACCCAAAACGCCACAACCCCCAAAGGTTCAATTGTGAACTCATGAACACCGACCTATATCTGCCCACCTACAAACAACTCACGGCTGAATTTGCCACCCTCTCACTTGCTCTACTGTTGACTTGCTACCATGAAGCCACTGGCATTGAGTTTCGATTGTGAATTGTTCAAGTTTAAGGGTTTTATTGTCCAATTGAATCAAGGGCTTTTAATTGGGATTTAAGGTTTTTATTGTTCATGTTTATTATAATTGATTGAAACTTGAATTCAACATTTGACCAAGAAATTGATTGAATGTTGGTGTTATAATGAATTTAGGTTTATATTAATTATTTTTTTCCAAAGGAAAGGTTACTGACGAAGAAAATGTAAATGAAAATAAAGATAAACAACACAAAGCCTCAACTAGTGAGTACTCCCGCCCTTTATAATATGATTCAAACTTTTTTCATTGCCTGTGACGCTCGGTTAATTCATAACAGTTATATTTTGTTGATCTAATTAATATCATTGCACTTCAGAAAACACCGGTCAATTTCTATTAAAATCTAACGTCTTGCCTATATTGAAAAGAGTTTGAAGTTGTATTTTGGAAGTCTTGATTCATGGTAACATGGGACCAATACCATGCTTAATTTGAACATGTGCATATTTTTGTGTATGGTCATAACATAAAATAATCAAGGTGCTTGTATTATTATCATTAAGAGCTACATAAAACTTATTAATCATGCATACAACAAATGCAAATTGTGCCTTCACATTTTGATACTGCTATGTATCCTTCTCTATGCACGTGGTCTATGCATTGTTGATCACAATTATCATACGTGCAAAGGTGCGGTGAATAATTAAAAACATAAGATCTTAAAGTTGGACCTGAAAACCAAAATAAGAAAAACAAACGTCATCAATGTTAGTAAAAGTGAATATTAAACAACCTTGCTCATATTTAAAAAATCTTTTTCTTCACCATTTAAATATACAATGTACAAATAATTATTGTTAAACTTAGTAATACTATCAAGGTATATATTACATACCATTATGTTGACAGAATTCCTCTGGAGGAACATCATCAATCCTAACAGCAGTAATCGTATTCATACAAATGTAAAACAACAGAAAACAAAGAAGATTTTTCTTCATTAGTAATTAAAATTAATGAGACTACAAAAATATTTTGAGTTGCTTTCAACGTTAAATGCATAATATTTATACTTGCGTTTAGAGATATATTAATGTAGTATTAAAGTGCATTTATGCATCATACAAAACGTTCCATATTTTAATAAGTAGACACTATTTTTTATATACTAACATACATAACGTTTCGTTAATGTAGTATTAAAGAGCATTTATGCATCATACAAAACGCTTGTATTTTAATAAGTAGATGCTATTTTTTAATATACTAACATACATAACGTTTCATTAATAAATAATAAAACACTAGCTTGTTATTTATACGCACAGACTGTTTAATTAAATATTGCATTGTATTATGTGTGAAATAAATAATGTATTAAATATAATCAATATATATATTAACTAGAAACAATATTCTAAGATAAAAAATAATTGAAATCACGTATTATTGTATTTAATAAAAGAAAGTTTTTTTGACATGTGTCATTCTTTTAACCCATTTTTTTGTTACATGTCATTCTTTCTAGACATCTTCACATAATGTTCCTTTCAAAATGGTATTATAGTAATTTAAACATTAATTAATTTCTCTCTCGTAAAAAATCAAATTTATTAATTGCTATATTTCTCTCTCATCTATATTTTTTAAATCTAGCTATATTTTTAAAAATAAAATTTTATATTAAAATATCGTATTATAACTCTTCGTGTTTATTATTAACTATAATCCGTTTAATAAATGGGTTTTAACATATCTATCTATCTGTTTATCTGTTTGTCTATCCATCTATCTATAATTAAAAAAAAAAACTAAGATGAGATATGATACAACAGTAAGCATCTTCATACTATATTTCTCATTTTCTTCATTATTATTAATAAAATTTAATACTAATAATATTACTTGTACTATTTTTAAATTAAAAAATATATAACTTAGTAAATTAAAAAACCTAATTTTTATATTAAAAACACACTTTTAGAAATAAAATTTTTATAAAATACAAAATTCAACAAACTTTCTTTATAAAAAATCATTTTTCTTAAAAAAAAAAACTAAAAAACTATAACTTTATTATAAACTTAATTTAAAAAATACATTATTGTTTATTTATTTAAAGTAGTTATTTATACGTAACTATAATCATATTTTGTTTTCAAGCATGGTTCTATAATTTATAAATTTTAATTACTAACTATTTAATATTTTATTTATTTAACCCGTGTAATATACACGGGATACTAACCTAGTAAGTAATAAAAAAATGATATCAAATTTTTAACCATTTGTTTTTAAACTTTTTTGGTTATTCTGAAAAACATTTTGTTTAAAAATAAACTATTTAAAAAAATGATATTTTCAAAAATTCCCTTATCGAAACTCTTAGTTTTAATTATTTTTGGTTTACAAAAACTTTTACATCTTAAAAAACACCAACTTTAAAATATTTCGTATTTATAAAAGACTTTCGAGGAAGGACATGATGTGAAGTTAAGGAAAAAGACTTTCAAGGAATGACAAAAAGAGTGGTTATACAACTCTCGCTTAAAACTCTTCCTTAGAAAACTCAAAGCAAATGGACAAGTCCATACCTTGTTACGCATGTAGGAAACTACTGGGACATTAAAATTGAGGATTTTGAGGATCATTTTCGCTAAATGGTGAATGATCATCGCCTAAAACCATATTTGGAAGCTAATGATATCAATGGACCATCTCACGCAGCCGAAAGCTTCCTATTGGGCACTTTGGAGAACTTGCCCCCTACGTAAGACAAGGTAACAAGTCCAGCTGAAGACGTTAAACGTAGTGCTAAAGGGAGGCAACCTTCGAACTTTGTGGGCGTTCTCACTATAAACCCTCACGAGATTATAACTCGTCCACTCAGTCTTACCGACGGGTTTAAAGGCTTCTTGCATTTGCTAAATGTAACCGTGATTTCTATCGAAAGTGAGTTAGTTGCTATTACTTTTGAATTTTCAGTTATTTTATTTATTTTATTTCCTACTTAATTGCATTATTCCCAAGTCTTTCCGATTAACATTCATTCGATAGGTAACCTCAAGTGTGAGGACTGATAGCATAAAAGTCGGGTATTTCAATGTCATTTATTCTCTTCGAGACGAAGCATGATTATGTGGGAGGTGGTGGATAAGTACGTGCATTATATAAACTAAATAGGGAAAAAATAATGCACACCGGCGTATGATACGCCGCCCTGTTAAAAGTTTCTAAAATATTTTTTCAATATGCCCTATCAGACGCCCCACATACGCCTAGCGGCATATGATACACTGGGACGGCATATCATACGCCAACCATGCAACCATCCTCGTATTTGAATTTTGTTAACCAATTTTCAACCACACATCCCCATTTAACACTCTATCCATGAATTAAACACCACTTTCACCCACTTTTCCATCACTTCTTCATCTCTCACACCCAAAACTCTTCTTCTCATTAAGAAGGCTAAACTTCCAACAAACACAATTCTCTTAAATCTCAACCAAATCAAACGTTTTTGGCGTTCATTTCGGATAATTTTTCGAGAGAAACACGAATCTTGGGTTAGATTTCCAATTCTCACAAGGGTTTGTAAGAATTTATAAGTTTAACATTTGGGTAATTTAAGGATCTTTGGAATTCAATACAAGTTTGATACTTCCAAACTTTTAATATCTTTCGGTATGTTTTCTATCACCAAACTTAAATCACATTATCTAAAACTTATTATATGATAATTTGAATGTGATGACCTTGTATATGGATATGAATGTAAGTATAAGACATATTGTTACATCTTTAGAAGTGATAGATGCCTATATACATTAAGAAGGGTAGGTTTTGGGATAAAAAGTTAGGATCTTGATGATGTTGAGAGAACCTATGGCAAAACATGAATTGAGAGTTTCACATGAACATGATGTTTAAACGAACGTGAAAATTCTATCTAATAAAATAAAAGAATGTTTTCATAATAATGAATGTCATAATCACAAGATGTCAAGGGGACCATGACACCATGAGAACACACTAATGAACTAATGCACAAAGGTTGGCCCAATACTTAGAAATCTTATGGTATTATGTGTTTTGCAGGAACTATGTATCTTTTCAGGAGCAAGTCAAAAGGTAAACAACCTGAGTCATCAAGGTCTTCCAAGAAAGAGAAGAAGCAGAGTCAGGGTGAGTTGCAAGATGAAGACATTACACCGGTTGATCAAAGTAGGGGGCCAAGACCAAGCTTCACTCGTGCCAGAAATCTTTCCGAGCATGACCAACGGTGGCAAAAGGAGTTTTACATGGGGAAATTTGGAAAGAAAGTGAAAAATATGGACAACATATATGTTTGTGAACGGGCTGCACTGTTAGAAAATTTTGAGACTTTGGGGGCTGTGGAAAAGTTTAGAAGGTTAGGATAGGCAGCATTGACATATCATGATGAATGCCATAATGACAAGATTCCAAGCAAGGAAATTCTAGGATGGATGTCGACATTGGATAGGGAGGATGGTAGTAGCCCCCTTATACAACCGCATTGAAGGGGTGGGTAGGAAAAAAGGAAACGATCATGTCATTCGACACCATTCGGCAGGTTGTGAACTTTGATTCAAGACCATTAGATCAGTATGAATACCCTATTGAAGCAGTCATTTGGAACAGTGAGTTTAGCACCCATGAAGATACGACCATATTGCAAGACATGTTCTTAGAAAGCACATGGGGTCAGTTTGTACGAACTCGGATGCATATCATGCCTAAAATCTTGAACATGATCAGCATGTTCAACATAATACCAAAGATTGGAGATAAGAACACCATTAGGATAACGGATGTGCGCATAATACATGCCTTGTTCATATGAAGAAGATTGCTCTCATTAAGGAACTTGATATTAATGAATGTTTGGGACAGTAAGGAGAGTGCGGATAAAAAGATAATTCTCCATTGTAGACTAATCACAACCCTTATGAGAACAGATTGGGCATTAGGAAAAAACATCCAATATATTATTAAGCCATACAAGTTCTTTATGGTTGAAAAATTCAGCAAATTGTTTGGTATTACAAGAAGACCAACACCCAAGTCATGTTGAAAGATAAAGGAACTAAGGAAGTACTTATGGGAAGAAGGCCAAATGTTCCACCCCTACCTCCAGGTAAACAACTAGAGCCAATATCTTCAGGGGACGATGAAGATGAAGATGAAGATGAAAAGGAAGATGAAGATAACAAGGAGGATGAAGGAGTCACTGAAAAAGGGGACGGCTTGGAACACACACCCATTCCCATTCGAATGCAATCTGAAGAACCATCAGTAGAAGAAAGGATGAGAAGGATTAGGCGTAATGAGTATGGGCAATGATCTGCCATTGCTCGATACCAATATGACATGACCAACCGGGAATCGATCTTTGCAAAAGACAGACATGAAGAAGCGATGGCACTACAGCGGGAAGCAATGGAGACGACCTTACTTACCCTTACACAATAAAGGTAGTTAAGATTGATATATTAACTTGTTTTTGATCGAGTCTCGACAACTAGATCAATTTCCAATAGTAAACACCATGACTTTCACTCACCAAAAGCTCTTCTCTAAGGTGCTAATAATCCACTATGTATAGGGTTTCTAGAGTGCCGAACATGCCCCCATGCTAAACCAACATGGACTTCTGTCAAGTACAGAGCGCGTAAATATTGTTCGGCTAGTACACGCGATAAAAAGTTGACCACGACCCTGTTCTTGATGGGACACGACCCCTTTTGGGGTGTGGCACGCCCCCATGATGGTAAGCGTTTAAGTGATAACTAATCTAAAAATGGTTAGAGTTATATGTATAACTTAAGACATATAAGTCAATCTTATAACCACTTGATATTTCTATACATTTATAAAACTATTTGGTTTTCTAAATTTATTTTTTAAACCCATTTATGTTTTAAAACATATTTTTTAAAGAAAAACCTCTTAGTTTTTTTAATGTCTTTCTTAAAAACAATTCATTTTAAACAACTTTTTAAATATATTTTAAAACATTTAATAAACAATTGGTTATAAAAATGATATTTAGAAAATAAATAATTTAGAAAGTACATTTAAAAGACGAATGGATTTAAGAGAGACAATAATGTTTTTAAAAAGTACCTTTGTAAAATATTTTTTAAGAAAAAGTCTAAAAGTCAAAAGGTTTAAAAAACCATTTAAAATTAGAAACTAAAAAACAAAAATTTAAAATTATGTATTAAATAATAAACATATTAATAACAAAAAAATAAAAGTAAATCATAATTACATTTATGAACCCTACAGTGAAATATTCATTTGGAAAGTTTAGCATCATTAACTGAACAAAAGGGACCAATGATAAAAGATACACATATCATTAGAGATTATATTTGTAATTTTAAAACATCAGGGATCAAATCCCGAATTTTGACCAAACCACAAGTATCATCGTGTAATTTACTCTTTAAGTAATTTCCAATGAAACGGTTGGTACAAGTAACTTATAAATGAAATTGTTTGAATTTAAAACAACAAACTAGTTTATTTTTTCAAACCGAAACAAACTAGTATCTAGTTATTTATAAATGACATCAATAATCTTTAGTATAAGTGGTTAAGGTGAATTACCCCAAGACAACTAAAAATGATAAGGTTTTGAGTTTGTGTTTGACTCCAAGCAAAAAATACTTAGGGTTGAGTTAGGTGTTTTTTTATCAGTTATGGTGTGGTCCTGGCCGAAAAATTAATAAGTGATCTTGATTAAAATAACACATATACTACAAAGCAGATTAATACATTTGCTGCTTAAAAAAGTTATTTATTAATGACATAGTTTCTATAATCCATTAATGCTTCTTAATATTAAATGCATATATCACAAAAACCAATCATAAATACCGTGTATTTAACCTTGAAGGCAACTCAAAATACTTTTGTACTATCAAAAATTTAGATCACAATGATGAAATAGATATCTTCTATGTTATGCGGTCTTTTACATGCTATTTACAAATTGCATGAATGAGATTATTGCTATCCCTCCGGGGGAATTTTGCCTGTCTTTTGGTATGTAACACATACCTTGAAAGTCTTATTTTTGTTTGACTTAATTATTTTTGCATTGTTCATTCAAATAAATAGTAAGAAAATAATTTTTATTGACGAGGTAATCGTGAATTCGTGATTGATATTCTTTTGCACTAAGAACCATAACATTTATTTCTCTTATTTTGGTTTGCAGGTCATGATTTAAAATCATATGTTTTTGATTTTTCATCAAACCCATGCACTTTAGATCCTTGTAATAAACAATGTCTGGAACACGTTCTTAGAGGAGGATACATAGTAATATCATCTTGTAAAGGCACAATCTGCATTTGTTGTATGCATGATTAATGATTAATAAGTCTTTTGTACAACTCCTAATCATCTAAATAAGATGGTGATCCAAGCAATCATTTTGACCGTGTGCTAATAATGTAAAAGTAAAAGTATTTATCAACATAACAAAATCGGCTTCAGTAACATCAACTAAAGAAATAATATTCCTACAAATTACACGAGCAATGATATTCTTAATCTCCCTAGTTGTAAAAGTACGTGATTTTGATAACAATTGACCTAAATTGTCTAATATGAGACACGTCGATGAGTAGCTAGAAAAAATCAAATAATTGAAATAAGGCAAAACCTAAACCAACCGAGAAGTAGATGGTTCAATTTCGGCTTTTGTTAACCAATTTTTATGGCACTATTATCATTATGTGTATAAAATAAAAAAATTAACTGAATTTTGAATTAGTCATTTTTACTATCAAAACTTAAACAAGTTTAATCGGATGTTAATCAACTATTGATTTTGTTTAAAATGAAAAGGAGATAGTGCCATCCTTTTAACAATAAACATGTCTATTAAACGGGTATAAAACTATTATTAATAGTTCTTGCTTGCTAAATGATGATTATGTAAATAGTGATTTTTTTCTTTTTATCAGCGATGTAAAGTATTTTATTTATGTTTTTTTTCTATGAACCAAAACAACCAAAATTTTTTTGAGATTTTACTTAATGATGAATTGTACCTGTGGTGCATCCTTGTAGGGTCTGCATATAAACATACTTAAAAAAGAGTTTGGGAGACATTCTATATAATCTCATTCTATGTAATCCCCATCCCAAGGCATACAATAGTTTCTTTTGATTTTTTTCTTTTTTTTCAAATATGAACTCTTAAAACAAATCTGAATCTATGTCATTAAAACTGCTAACTTTTATAACACTAATATGAAAATAAAAATACATTATGATTTAGCAATAAAAATCCAATTTACAATAACTCAATAAAAGGCCCCTGTATTTATAACACCCCTCTCAGATATTATATTATACATCATAAACATTATTGTATTATACATCATAAACATTATGTTACTAAATAATGCGGATTTAATATTCAAGAACTAAATTAACAAGCACCACATGATTAATTATGTTAACTTTATATGGTATCACCGGGCGTCTTTGTGGAAGACTTCAATTCGAACTCTTCTTTATAGTTGATCAATTAAGTAAAGGGGGAGACATTGCATGGAGAGTATTATGTTGATATTATTCAAAATATTAAATAAATGACGAAAAATAAATTTATTATGATATTGAATCGAATTGTTGTTTAACTATTATAGTGGGTGTGATTTGCATTATGTAGTGGAGGTAATAAAAGTTGAAATATTTAATTATGATGATTTATACGTTAGTACTAGACATCCGTTAAAAATTGCATTACAAAAACGAAATAGGAAAAAGTACTATAAAAATAAAACCTAAAAACAAAGAAAAAATAGCAAATCTGTTAATGGTAACTTTAGTATAATTAACAAGCTTTGTTATAAAATGGTTAAAAGAAAATTTAATATAACTTGAAGGTTTATGTATAACATTTTTAAAATTTTGTGGTGATTATATGTATATTTGACATAACTTGAATACTTAAAAATTTAAAAGAGTTCAAGTAACTAAATGTAAATTTGATAT
>CM046032.1:48476447-48686447 GCA_025215565.1 Flaveria ramosissima
CTCTTTTACATGTTTTTGAATGATTTTGGGGTTGGAACACATCTGAAAACCCTTTTTCGAGTTTTTGGGTGTAAACCCGTTTTTATGCATATGTATATACATATGATGCGTTTGGGGTTGGGTTTTGGGCTTGTGTATGCTTGAATGATCTTGTGGTAGGTGTTTCTAAGGTTTAGGATGGTTGATTTGGGCAAAAATCAAGTTTGGAAGAGTTTGGAGGCCGAAAGGGGCAGTTTGCGTTCGGCTGAACTGCATTCTACATCAGCTAGGGCTATGCGACCGACTGGAGTGCGATTGGAGGCCATACGGCCGATTGGAGTGCGACTGAAGTCCATGCGCATGATTTCCATGCGACTGAGGTCCATACGCATGATAGTCATGCGACTGAAGTTCATATGCCTGGAAGGCATACGATTGAAGGGTATGCGACTGAGGTTCATTCGCACGAAGGTTATGCGACTGAGATCCATGCGCCTGGAGGCCATGCGACTGAGGTTCATTCGCACAAAGGTTATGCGACTGAGGTCCATGCGCCTGAAGTCATGCGACTGAAGGCCATACGCATGAAAGCTATGCGACTGAGAGTCCATACGCATAGATGTCCATTCACCCATAGGTCCATTCGCATAGGGTCCATTCGCATGATGTCCATTCACCTAAGTGTTCAGTCGCCTGGGAGGCAATGCGACTGAAGGGTGTCCATACGCCCAAGTAGGGCTCATACGCCCGAAAGAACAACGGTTTATCTTATGACTTTCGGAGGAAAGTGCAGTTGTGGGTTTTGACTCGGGAGGTTCTCAGAGGCTTGCGTAAGTTGACTTCCGAGGTTATAGACGTTATGTTGGGCATGTGTGTGATGATGACGATGTGATGTATGATTGATGCGTGTGTATGATGGTATGTATGTATGATGATGCCCTGTATGGTGATGTGTGTATGTTTATGTTTATATTCCTGTTATATATGTGTATCTTTCTGTGGCTTTACGTCGAATGTTAATGAATGAACTGAAAAGTATTATGTAACGTAAAGTTGAAGATAATAAAAAGAGGAATATGATAAATGAATGCATCATTAATGAACGAATGAAAATGTAAAAGGCTTGCAAGCGAAGTGTACCGAAGTGTACGGCTCTAAAATGCCTTAAGCTCAACCGCGTGTGGTTCAACTAATCCTTATGGGTACACGCAGGGTTTCTAGTCTTTATGACTGACCATCGGTGTGGTACATGGTGTATAGTTGTTACCCGCGCTATGCATAATGTTGGGGGTGTAGTATGTATCGGTTACCCGAGTTATGCATATCGTTGGGGGTGTAGTATGATATAGTTACCCATAATGTTGGGGGTGTAGTAGGTAATAGTTACCCGCGCTATGCATAATGTTGGGGGTGTAGTATGTATCGGTTACTCGAGTTATGCATATCGTTGGGGGTGTAGTATGTCATAGTTACCCATATCGTTGGGGGTGTAGAATGTCATAGTTACCCATATCATTGGGGGTGTAGTATGTCATAGTTACCCATAATGTTAGGGGTGTAGTATATGATGGTTACCCGAGTTACGCATAACGTCAGGGGTGTAGTACGCAGTGGTTTATAGCGGTTACCCGAGTTACCCATAAAGTTGGGGGTGAAGAATACAGTTGGGATCTTTTTCGCTTACCCCGGTGCTGGTGCCCGGCTTTGTGCAGCGTGGAAGTCATTTATGAACTTCGGCCCTGTAGCCATATAGTTTGGGGCATACCTGTTGACACTGATCCCGAACGTGAGGAAATAATCGATGTAATGATCCTGAACCTTACCTTAGGTACCATGACCATGAGGTGCTATGCACCGTTATAGAAGGTCTATGATAGGCCTAGATCCAGTATCATGAACAGAAGGGTAAAGTTTATGTTTTGATGGAAAGAAGAGATGTTATAATAAATGAACGAATGAAAGTAAGAACGTATGAACGAACAAAAGTTAAAGTACGAATGTAATGATGAAGATAATAACATTATCTATGTGTACGTATGATGTGTGATCGCATGTACGTAAAGAATGGTTTTAACAAAAGAAAAGTATGTTTTATTATAAAACTAGAACTCACTCAGCAACGCTGATTTTGATGTGTTTTCAGTTGGCAGGTATGTTGCTGAGGATGGCACGGGGCGGCTACTCAGCTTATTTTGAATGACATCCAATATTATAATTCTTTTGTAATGTTATGAAACGAATATTTTGTAATTGGACAACGATGTATTATGTTGCAAAAGTTTTTTATGATGAAATAGAATGATGTTTAATGTATCCGCTGCAACGCTTTTATGAAAGTTAAATGTAATCATATGTTTTATGTGCGATGAGGATCCAACTGTAAGCGTCCCGGGAATGGTGCCTTACATTAAACCCACTGGGGACAAAAAATAATAAATAGAAAAAAAGTGTAACATATTGGATTTGAGTTCATTTCTCTAACATATGTGTTGGTTCCATGATTTGTTACCGGAACAGGAATTTGAAAGATGATGGAAATCAAGGAAAACCAACCAAAATACACTAGCAGTAGGGATGACAATGGCCCAAGTATTGGTAATCCCAAGCTCATATTCGATTTTGAAATCTTGTCCCATACTCGGTCGATTACCCGTTGGGTAATTGCCCATCAAGTATCGGGCATACCAACGTCTATCAAGTATACCCGTTGCTAGCAGTAAGGATGACAATGGCCCAAGTATTGGTAATCCCAAGCTCATATTCGATTTTGAAATCTTGTCCCATACTCGGTCGATTACCCGTTGGGTAATTGCCCATCAAGTATCGGGCATACCAACGTCTATCAAGTATACCCGTTAGCATCGGGTTACGAGCATACCCGTTAGCATCGGGTTACGGGCATACCCGCGGGTATCGATCAGTCCCTGTCGGGTTATCAGATACATTCATACAATTTTATTTATACATATTTAAGTACCCGGTTTTAACTATTAAATATGATCAATCTCTAAAAATTTTGTGTAACAAAAACTACAGTTACATCTTCATTTGGTAAATTTAACATTAAATATAGCTACAACAAGTTGTTTAAACCTTCTTATCGAGGTTCTAAAACAACAACAACATATATGTGCTTTAAAATTTTACATCCAAAATAGTCACGACAAGTTAGCAACAAGTATTTTTATAAAATAAAGTTTCATATCCAAAATATATCTAATATGAATTTAAGTTCATTCATTTTGCTTTTATATCCAAATTCGGGTAAATATTCGGGAAAACAGGTATGTGGTTTCCGGTAATCAGACCGAGTATTACCTAATCCCATACCTGTCCCATACCCGCAAAATTTTTTAAAACTAATCATTTACTAGACCCAATACCCATCGGGCTTTGAGTATACATGCCCGTATGTTTCTGGTTTCAAGTATCCCCACCGGGCTTGGGCTTATTTTGTCATCCTTAACTAGTGTTATGACATCATATCATGGTTGTTGTCCTCAACATGCATATGTGAATACTGGGACCATGGTTGACATCTTCAAAGGTTGACCGTTTGTGTACTCTAATCACTTGTTTGGCATGGATGTTGCGATTGGGTTGTGGCGATGATCTGTTGCTGGGCCGCTGGATTGGGCTGTTTCCCCATGTCATATCAATAAGTCAAATTAGTTATATTTCTTTTTTTATTTTTTCTTTTTTTAATAGTAGTATTTGTTAAACCAAGGAAAAACCTCTAGTGATAGAACTGGAACAAACAAACACAAAACAGAAACAGAAAACAAAACCTAACAATAATTTGTGACAAATTTGTGATAAAACAAAAAACCATAATATTTCTAAAAACTTTCGTCGCAAATGTGTAAGAACATTTAGTTTTTTTTATTGATATCAATATATTATAAAATATATAATAAAAATTATTTATAAAGGTAACTTATGATTATTGGTATACAGTTAGAGTCACTAGTAACTGACGAGAGTTTATGGATGATCATATCCAATTTTTAATTATGTTTTGATTATTATTATCATTTGTTATATCACCATAGATCATTAGAAATAATATTGGTTATGTGCTTTAGATAAAGTTTATGAAAACTTTTATCAGTTTAAGAACTTAAGTTGTCGATTACTGGTATTCAGTTAGAGTCAGTTAAAGTCAATGACGAGAGTTTATGGATGATCATATCCATTTTTTAATTATGTTTTTATTATTATTATTATCATTTGTAATATCACCATAGGTCATCAGAAATAATATTGGTTATGTGCTTTAGATAAAGTTTATGAAAAATTTTATCGGTTTAAGAACTTAAGTTGCTGATTACTGGTATTCAGTTAGAGTCACTTAGAGTCACTGACGGGAGTTTATGGATGATCATATCCAATTTTTATATATGTTTTTATTATTATTATCATTTTTTATATCACCATAGGTCATCAGAAATAATATTGGTTATGTGCTTTAGATAAAGTTTATGAAACATTTTATCAGTTTAAGAACTTAAGTTGCCGATCAGTGGTATTCAGTTAGAGTCACTTAGAGTCACTGACGAGAGTTTATGGATGATCATATCCAATTTTTAATTACGTTCTGATTATTATTATCATTTGTTATATCACCATAGGTCATCAGAAATAATATTGGTTATGTGCTTTAGATAAAGTTTATGAAAAATTTTATCAGTTTAAGAACTTAAGTTGCCGATTACGAGAGGCCGTCTTTTTGTTTGTACTCTTTCCCAAATAGTCGTAACATGATATGTTTCAAAATTTCTGCTTTTCATTCAATCGTCTATTTACTTCTATTTTAATAAAAAAAATAATTCTTTTATACTTTTGACCATCATGGTTTCGTTGGTTCTATTACCAAGTTTACTTGTAAGGACCAAAACACAAAATATAAATTTATATATGATGATAAAATATTTATTTTTTTATCGGCTAACTAGAACACTGATTGGCCCATCAGATCACTAAATGCACTTCAAGCTTCAAGTTTTTGATAATTCAATTAATTTTTTGTGGGCGAAATAGAGCATATCTCGATTGGGGTGAAAACGGGGAATATGCATTTCTCAATTACAAAATCTTGTGCCTCTAGGCTGATACGTTCTTGAAAAAAAGCTCATAAATCAGTCTGTACTCATCAGTTTCAAACTTGAGACCATCTTAGAATGAAACTCACTATATGTGAGAAAAGCTATGCTTAAAACCTTTCTTTTTTTTTTATTTCAGGTGAGACTTGAATTTAAGAACTTCACATGTTTTATTGAAGTTGTGAGATAGCTCACATCAATCACTTGGGTCAGGGGACATTTTAAATGGTGTGGATTACAATTAATATGATGAGTGTTTAAATCTTGGAGAATGCTAGTCGTCATGTGTTTATCCTTGAAGATACATGAGTTGTTTTTTTAAGACTAATTTCTCCATGACATTATTATACAATATGTTTGGTTTGATTCCATGTATTTTGCTTTTCAAACACTCCAGAGAAAAGAAAAGAAAAATAATAACATTGCCAAACTAACATAACTCTTTTGATCATGTTTTTTTTATTATAATAACAAGAAGCGGTATATAAGATTTATTTTCTCTCTTTCTCATCTAAAATAAAACATTTTAAAAAGATGTTTCTTATTACTTGTTACGATGTTGAGAATGGCAATCAGTTACTTTTACCACTTCTGTCTATTTATCAACACCTCTAGCTTTTGTTCTGATTCCATCCTTATATGTCAATGACGTGTTCGGTTGGTTGATGAAGTCATTGTTGGCTATGGCATGCCATTATTTTTTTTCTATAAAAAGATACTAGACCAAGACCTTACAAATCAAAACATCCTTTAATTATTGTTTACTTTTATAGTCGATTTAAATTACGTAACTTTATATCAAGTCATGTGTTACCATATTTACCATCTTATACTAATAATTGATTAAAATTTATGTCACATGTCAATACCATATTTTACCACACAAAAGTTTTCACGCCCAAATCTTTTGTGACCTATTAAACTAAATGTTAATTATCAAATTGTCCATTTGACAAGTTAAGATTAAAATAACCTTTGACTTTAAACTTTATCAAAATATATTTTGAACCATATATCTCTAGCCACGTGGGCAAGAGCTTTCAAATAAATCTCACATACAATTGCAAAAATATTTCAACAATCTGAAAACAAAATCTCAATTTAGAAGATCTCAATGTTAATATTAAAACGATTCAATCAACCAAAATATGAGAGCAAACCTCAAGGTTCATATCTAATCAACAATTGGTAAACTTTTAACAAGAGTTACTTATATAGTTTTAAACACATTGAAAAAAAATCATTTATCTTAGATTATATTAATTTTTAGGATTCCACCCTCCTCTATAAAGCTCACCACCACCGTACATCGAACCAAACCACACACATTCTACAGATAATGTGTAATTGAGATGAACAAAATAATCAAATTCAATATCTTCTACTTATTTTTCTTGTTATATTAACCAACGGAAGTCCTAGAAACAAATATGATTCTCAAAACAAGCTAAAAACCATCTATAAAATTCAACATTAGATTATCAAGCTCCACCGACTACAGAAGTAAATAAATAAACAAGAGTTAGCCGAGATTAGTCTCAACTCAGAAAATGTTTACAGACACTCCTAACTTTAAACTTATTTTCTCCAACGATTTTTTACTAACTGAGAGTTAACTACGGTTAGTTTTTTTATGAAACAGGGCAAACTTTTAGCCATTATTCAAATCTGCCGCCACCCAACTTCTGTCAGGTCTGTTTTTCGGTGTCTAACCTTAATCATCACTTATAATCTACTTCCAACGAGTCAAGTGGTTTAAATCAGGATGTGAAAATTAACGAGTTTTAGGGTGTAGAAGTTTCAGGTTGATGGACTCGATGGTTGATTTCAACTTTCTGCTTAATATTTTGGTCATATAAATAGTCCACGTCATAAAAAACTAACGGTGATAACTACCTTTTAGTAAGAGATAATTGGATGAAAAAAAGTTTACAGTTGAAAGTGTCTGTAAATATTTCTTGAATTAAAAATAATCTCGACCAATAAATGAAAGTTAAACTTTTTAAAATACAATAACCATGTTTTTACACATATTTGGTCCATATCCCCATGGGATGTCATGGTCTCTATCCACTTCATTTCGTCACCATCTAAAAGTAGTCACACATTTTCCCATGTTAAAACTAGCATCCTTTAAGCTCTATAGATGTGTAATTACTGATTAATAACATTAAAAAAATGCTAGGTACTTTTAAAATATATTTAAATTAAATGCATTGTTACCTAATCAAAGCAATCATTTAGACAACGCATGGAGTTTGCTGAGTGCTTAGAATGTAAAGGCATTCATTCATGTAACAGAATCATGTTGATAACGTATGGAAGAGCTGAGAAAATATTCTTATAATTAAATAAAAGATTAAGGATAGGATAATTGGATAATACGCTAGCCAACCCGAGTAACAAATACTTGTAAAAATACATGACTTTGATAACAATTGACCTAAATTGCCAAATATGAGAAATAAAGTTGAGCAGAAGAACTGAAAAACTGATAAAGCAAAAAACTGAACCAGTCGAGAAACAATGATGCGGTTTGATTTTTGATAACCAAGTTTTGTGGTTTTGTTATTGTTTTGCGTATAAATTTCCAAATTAATTGTTAAGCCGACATTAACACCAAAGTTTACATATGATACTTAAAAATTTGACCAGATATATATGACACTTAGAAGGTTTGTAATGTCGAATGTGAAATGCTCTCGAAAAATCCTCACATTTTCTCTGTTACCTTAACTAATGTGTATACATTATTTTTTTCAAACAGTATTGTCATAGATGTTGATGGTATCGTTATTTTATTGAGTCTTTTTTACTCGTAGCAAAACACGGATTATAATTTCATAAGGAAACCAAACGCAAAAGATACCCGACAAGTGGTTGTCTTGAATTCTAGTTGTTATTTAATATTGTTGAATCTAATGATATTTTGATTTAGTAGTTAAAGAAAAAGTAGTAAGTTTTGTTTATTTTGTAAATCCAACATAAATAATAACAACTAAACATTAAACCGTCGTTTATAAAAAATTAATATTGCTGAAAAAGGAAAGGTTGAATGCATTAAATCTAATTCAAAAAAAGGACTGACATCTCATTGGTGTCTTGAACACCACAGCACTGAAAACAAAATATATATACCCTGAAGGGATGACTTTTTTTTTCTAGCAGCAAAGCGGGACCACACTAAATTCTACCAACTTAAAACCCTGAAGTTGGTCCACATAATAATATGCATCAGAAAAGAGAGTGGAAAATTGAGTTTCAATTTCGAAAGCAGCTATTTAGAAATTAGAACCATAAAGTGAAGGAGGTGAAGTGTGAAGTTTGAATCATAAAGTGACTTTAGATATAAAGTTAAATCCCATGAACATGGAGCTTAAAATGATAAACCGGTTGCTTTTAAGATATTGAATCTATTTTTTTTTTATTTATATAAATTATACACTGTCTGCTAAATCATTACTATTTGAATACTTGGTATTTGGATAAGAAAACATTAAATGCCAGCCGTCTTATTAAGTAGAGTCTTTTTTGTTTTGCTAGTATGTCACGTTTTTTAAATCCTTGTCATTTTTATTTGTAACATAAAATTGGATGTTTATGCTACAATAAACACTCCATAAATGCTACAAACCTATTGCAGTTATGTTATATTACATTTTTGTTTATGTAATAGGACATATTCTCCTTTCATTGATTTGCAATTCTTTTCGAGAAGTCTGACATTTTTATCAAAATTTAAATGTGTTTAATTGTATCTTAATAAAATACTATTTTTATTAAAAACAGAAAAATAAAATATAATGTCTTTATTAAAAAGTTAAACAACTCCTCCACCTGATGTGTATACGAATAGTTTTACAGTTGTTTTTCTTGTTAAACGACTAGATCATATACATAGTTGTTTTTCTTTATTTAACTTTTTGATCAGCAACAAAAAGTGTTAAAGATTTAACCTTTTCTTAAAAGGGGATGTATAAGGATACAAATGACACAACCGAACTACCCAAATTAAATCAACTAATAATTTGCTAGCACTTTATTTTTAACCAATCTACCCAAATCAATAGGGGTACAACTCGAAGTACCCAAAATATCCAACCTTCACAATTAACTTTAGCTTCTACCATCCGAGAGACCCTACCCAAACCACCAGTGGTGGGGTTGCCGAGTGCCTCGAGTCACTCGAAGCTTCTTGCTGAGGGGTGCCTCGAGCTCCCTAACTCCCTAAGACCTAATAGAAAACATTCAAACAATAAAAATGGAAGAGAACCTGAACCAAACAAAACAAAATTTAAGAGATTTTACTCTTTTTAATGACAAATGTACGACTGTGATCCGGATAATAACGTTAAGCGGGTCGACCTATCCGTTTTTTAGCCAAAATCGCACCCGAACCCCCTCAGTAGGAAATCCATAACTGGAAAAACCACATGACTCAATTCTAAGAATTTTAGTTTAAAATGAGACTTGAAACTATGAACTTTTCATATTTACAAGTACTAAGTACATTTACTTAAAAACTTAAGTTAAAAAATTATTGGTAATTAGATATTTGATCATTGGTAATTAGATATCCATACTTAACCACTGGACAAGGGATAATTAATTAACGATATTTTACGTAAATATTTTGAACAATGAAAATTTTATTATAGAAAAAGTTACCAACAAATTAAAAACCCAAAGAAAACAAGAAACATTCAACAAAATGCTTCAAAAAAACAACACAACCGCACTATCAATAACAATGATTAAGTATTAAATATACCTCTAACAAAAGATTTACCCATGACTGTTATTGTGTCATACAAATGAAATTGGATCCCTGTGGGGTCCACAATACAATATGCATATGAAAAGAGAGTGGAAAATTGAGTTTCAATTTCCAAAGCAGTTGTTTATGAATTAGAACAATCTATATTTTTGTACTTTTATAATTTTTTCTAATACACAGACATCTAATTCTATAAATTAACATTCCATTGTTTAACTAGTTTTTTATATAACAGTGAAGCTAGCTCATTAAAAACCATGGTAGGGAAAAACCAATGGAACATAAGCATAGTCAAGGACAATATTCCATTGGTCCCTTGAATTCTACAACACCAAATATAAAATATGTTTACCCTGAAGGGGTCTTATTTTTGTTAGCAACAAAGCAGGATCACAATTTTATTGCACCAAACAACCATTACAACAACTTAAAGGTTAACATCCTGAAGGGATCTACATTTGCCTTTTCAATTTGTGCGAGAAGGTGAAGTGAAGTTTGAATCATAAGATGACTTTGCATATAAAGTTAAACCCCAGGAATATGGATGCGAAAATGATAAACCCCTTCATTTTAAGATTTTGAATCGAATTATTATATAAAACATACATTGTATGAGCTAAACACTGAACCGTCTAAACGTAGCTATATCACTACTATTTGAATGCTTCTTGACATTTGGATAAGAACAACACTAATGAGCTGTTTAACAAATTTTGAATGATTAAGTGCTGAACCAATGAAATGTTTGAACTGAACTATTAAGAGGTCTGAACCATTAAGAGCTAGTATATCTTCTAATTATTCAAAAGCAAATGTCTGACCAATTCAGATAAGAGGTTTTAACCATTCAGCATTAGACCTTTTAACCATTCAGCATTAGTATACTGTTTAATCATTCAGAGCCAAATGTCTGAACCATTAAGTGTTAACCATTCAGATATCTGAATCATTAAGTGATTGATTCAGATGCTGCCAAACATTCCCTTAATCCATAACCATCCTAACTAAGCAGAAACTATTTTTTTTGTTTTGCTAGTATGTCACGTTTTCTAAATCCTTTTATAAGTTTATTTATAACATTAATATTCCTCACAGGTATGTGGTTGTAGATTGGATGTATATGTTACACGAAACACTCCACATATGTTACATACCCATTGCAACCATATAACATTACATTTTTAGTTATATGGTACGACATGTTTCTAGGATTTAATTAGTAGTTTGTTGGTCATAAATTTTCATTAATTTGTCGTTCTTTTACCGAAATCAGTCATTTTTTTAATCAAAACTTAAATGTGTTTAATTACTATATATATTAATTGTGTATGTCGATAGCTACAAATTCTTTTTTATTATTATTTATATATATAAATTGAACTAAATTTAACTAACGAGATGGGATTGTCCTAGTTGTTCTGTCATTGCCTACGAAACCACAAGCGACGGTTCGACCTTTTGTTGTAGCCAGTTTCTTTTTCATGGGTTTTTTTTGCTTCTCTTAGGGGGCTTGTAATCAAGACCAGTGGACTACACCATAATACAAAACTAGACTAAATTTAATAGTTACCTATCATTATTTTATTAAAATATACACCATATGTAGTGATGTGGTGTATTTTTTATTATATGTTTTTATTTATTATATATTTGTATATACGTTATTTTTGCAGTTGCATCTAAGTTTTCATTTAAATTTTATTAGAAACTGACGTCAATTTAGTTTTAACTTTCATTTTCACAGACCTTACCATTGCATTTACATTACCATTTAAATTTTAGTTTTAGGTTAACGTTATATTTATCGTTGCGTCTATGTTTCTATTTAAATTTTTTTATTAAATTAAATAATATATTTTTATAATTACCTTCCATGTGATCTTCTTTTGGTAATTTATAGATAACATTTATGTCACGTAAAAGCTTTTAAACATACCCTATCATCATTTTTCTCTATTTACGATCTCATATAAATTTATTTCACATCAACCCACGAGCAATGAAATTTTTTTAATATACATTTCCCAGCGCACGGCGAAACACAGGGGATAATTGCTAGTTGTATCTTAATCACATACTACTTTTATTTATAATGCATTTTTATTCTTTTGTTTTGTTTATGTAAACAAAGGAGAGTTTCTATTCTTTTTCCCGAAATGAGAGGAGATTTAATATTATTTAATAGTGGGGTGATTTAGAGAATGATATATATTTTAGGGTAGGCGAGATTTTAGAGAGGGAGAGTGAGACATTTTGCAAGATTTTTCACCCTGATTTCTTTTTAAGGAATATGCAAACATACTAAATTACTAATAATCCCTAATTACTAATTATGCCTACCATTGCCTTGAACAACCTCAAGTAGATACAATTCAAGACAAGCTCTACGTTTAAAAAGTTAATATATACATAGATTTTTGATAACATCCCAAAAGTTAAAAAGCATGAAAAACTTGTATCCAACGCCTAAACACAATTCCTAATGACATGACTAGGGTGGTGTTTTTCTGACATTGGAAAAACACATTTTATATGAGTATGTCTGTTCCCTCCCAACTCAATCTTCCTCTCCGCAACGTGCCATTCAAAGTCAAGCTCGATGAGTAACCACACTCTTTCTTGATTTCTTTGCTCTTGAAGAAGCAACATCACTTCTTCAGGAATTTGAGTTTGAGTAGGTTCAAACTTCACTCTCATCTCATTTCTAGAGATGTTGAACGGTGACGAAGAAAATGTCGAAACAACAACATGGTTATCTAAAAGAGAGCCTATTGTGAGGTTGTACCTCACCAAGTCGGGCACCGGATGAATTTTTCCCGTCTTCCTTAAGATATAACTCATATTGATTTCTCCTCCAAAGTAGACTGTGGTGCTATGCGTCATGATGTTCACATTCTTGTTCTCAATCTCTGCGGTCACACGAATGTGACCCTCGTTCATGACAAGTCGTGTGATTATGACATACAACAAAAAAACAAAAACCGGAAGAAGAAAACAGTAAAAGTTGCGAGGAACAGCATCACGAGCGGCTCGAAGAGCACGAAGCGCTGGATGATTAGGTGCTGCTGCTTCGATTTCTAAGGGTGTAATTCTTGATGCCATCCTAATCCTAAAAGTGTATATAATTTTTTTTTGAACGGCAAATGTACGACTCTGCTTCGGAGGATATGTGTTATCTTAATCGGGCCCACCTATCCGTTTCCCAGCCGGGACCGCACCTCCAACCCCCTCAGAAAGAAACTCATTGCTGAAAAAACTCTCTGACTCAACTCTGAACATTTTTGCCCAGAGTGAGACTTGAACTCAGGACCTTTCATTTATTTAAATGTCATGGGTATCTTATCTTAACCAGTTGGACTAAGGATCATTGGTCTAAGTGTATATAAAAAATAAAAGTTTTATCGAGGAGGATATATTGAGGTAGTTTGAATGAGAATGATCTCTCTTAAATAGAGGAATTGAAACACACACAAAGTAGCCTTTATGTACGTTCACGAGAGTTCATTTCTTTTATGAGGTTTTGTTGAATCTACAAGGACTTGGATTTGTATTTATTTACAAATTTATTAGTCAAGGAGGCTACTGATACCACCCAACCATCTTGACCCGACCTGTCACGACTTAATCAAAGGACGCAAACCATGTAATTTTATGTATATATATATATATATATATATATATATATATATATATATATATATATATATATATATATATATATATATATATATATATATATATATATATATATATATATATATATATATATATATATATATATACTAGGCTAAAGACCCGCGTAACACACGGGTTTAATCCAAAAATACAGTTGTTTAAAAAGATTCGTAAGTTATAACATTATTAATAATACTTTGTATATCGACTTTTATGTATAATTTTTAACATTAGCTACATCTAATATTAGTAGGTTTTCTCTATTAATATTTATACGTCTAAATAGTGTTTAATATGGAATTAAATAAATTTATAAATAACAACTTTAAGTAACAAACAAAATAAATTGAATATGAAAAATAATATTTCAAATGCATAAACATCCGAAAACTTATTTGTATACAACATTTGATGTTTTGTTGGTGATTTTGTCATCATTATCTAATATTAATAGTTTTAATCTCTGTCTACTTTTAACTCGAGATAATGCAACATAGAGTTGACCTTGATCCTCGTTTAAAAATAAACCAACTTTGGATAGCGATTGTCCTTGGCTCTTGTTTATTGTCATTGCAAAACACACTGCTAACGGAACTATCTTCTTTGAAATTTAAAATCCTTTTGTCTGAAGGTGTCAACGTTAACCGTAGAATAAAATTGTGATTTTCAATATTGGTTCTAGATACATCAAAACAAATTGCGCATATTAAACGAATTCCAATCAAAAAAAAAAAACAAATTGTAGACAATGATAGGTTAAATCAAGCATGTAATACCTATTCACAGATGGATTGTTAAAGTAGATCACCTTCAAATCAAAAAAAGAAAAGTAAAATAATATTAATTCAAAACACAATTGTAGACAATGATTGGTTAAATCATAATCGTAGAGGATGAAAGCTCAAATATAATAAAAAATAAATACCTTTTGTTGAAAAAAACTTACTTAAACCGAAGCCAAAATGAGAACCTTGATGAAGTCTATCGACTGTAATATCATCAGACTTTATAAAGACAAACCGCGAGGGTCGTAAAGCTGGGATAGTTGAGAAACATTTTAAAATCGGGTATGATTTCATTTTCAAAAAAAAGATACCCATGAATTCCTTCAAATTAGAGAGGAGTCGATGAAAAAATCCTGTAAATTTTGTCAAGATTCGAATATAAACTGAGTACTTAAAGGAAACACACAATTAAGAAATTGATTTCATAGATGAAGACAATGATAAATGATTTCTACAGCTTTTATTGATGAATTATTTGAATAAAGAAGAAATATCAGGTATGATTTAACTTCCAAAAAAAATGTGCTCTAATTTAGGGTTAAATTTCTAAATTTTTTCTTAAATATATCTTGTATCAGAAGTTGACATTTAGTCAAATGAACCTAGACTAACACTAAGAACATATACATATTTAGGCGGGAACTAAAAAAAGTAGAGGCCTAAGAGAATGACATGTGGCACTAAAGTTATTGTTTTATTAATAAGTATAGATATATATATATATATATATATATATATTACATGCATATAGTCACCCTAATCAAAGGATTCACCATTACGTTTATGTTTTGTTTTATGCATGTTTACCCCATGATCCATTAATTTCACATTTGCATGTCATGTTCCATTATATAATTTCTTTATATAGTGTAATATGCCTCTCGAAAAGAAATGAATTTGAAAACTGATAAGCAAATTTTCTACTTCTTATTTTGTTTTTTTTTAGTATTTGTCTACTATAAAAAAGCTTAAGTAGTTGGGAGATTAATTATCTCGAATATGTATCTATCAGCTACAATATGTCGTCTTGCATTTAAACTGTTCCGATTTTGAGTACTCTTTGGGAACAAAAGACTTACCATGTATCTATGAATTAATTATTTAACTAGTTATGTTTGTATATGCGAGACAATGCTTATAATGCTAAAGAATGTCTCTTTTAGTATGAACGCAATTCACATTTCATGTTAGTTTATTTTGTAGAACGATTTATGTTACATTCTGACTAGATGAATTGAACCCTTTAATGAACACTTTTTTTATATTAACTTATTTATATTTATATACCGCCTCCCAAAACTAGTTGACTCGATTTAGTTGGGATTAGAACTGCACAAAACGGGCATTGGGTCTAACCCGGAACCGGGTATTATTAGAACCACGTACATCTAGAACCGGATAGGAACCAGACCCGGTTTGGAACACCCATATATCTACCCGGCGTACTCGGTTAGGGTAGGGTCGGATCCAGGTCGATTTCGGAACCAGGAACAATCGGGTATTTTTTATATATATTCTTTGGAATAATTTCAAATGTTTCGCAATGGCTATACATTAAACCGTTGGTAACGCCTATAAAATAGACAATTGTGGGTTTTTCACTGTAAATACAACTAAATAACTTCCAAAATATAAATGCCAACCTTCAACTCTTTTTTCCAATAATCAAACATTCAAAGCTCGAAAAAAACGTCAAGATTCTAGTGCGACGAAGAGGAATACGGATTGACCACTACCGTGGTCGAAATTCGAATTCGACCGGCTAATTAAGTTTTCTGTGAGCTTCTTAAGGTTAATTTGACGAGGAAATCAGCTATTCAGGCGTAGAGCGTACAAAGAATGTTACAACGAGTCATTTAAGACCCTTCACTTATTTCCACCAAATTCCAATTGCATTAAAATTTTGGGTTCCTATTATGCGTGATAACCCGAACCACGGTTGGGACGTAGGAAGAACCTTTGAGTAGCGGATGAATATGAGGCCACCAAAACATAGTAGGTAAATGCTAGGGAGAAAAAAAAAGAGAGGCAACTGTAGAACGAGAGCTTTTTTTGCGTTTTTGCTTTCGGTTTTGATTTTTGAAGTGACGTGACCAAGCAAACCACTAAACATCTATTTATATCAACTTAGGGGGCAAAATGATTATTTTGGCAAAGAACGGCTAGAAAACGGCCATAGAGTCGTTACCCAGCGTTCATATTCGATAAAATAGTTCAAAATATTCTATTTTATAAGGCAGATAATATTTTTAAAAGCCATTAGTTTCAATAAATCGATTTTTTAAAGCGGTTTAGACTTTCAACCGCTTCAAAAAAAAGTTGAACCGGCTTATAAGAAATCTTTTGTACTAGTGATGGTAGGAACCGGGTACTACCTGGTTCGGGTCTGTTCCAGGTAGAAGATCAAACATAGGAACCGGGTAGGAACTCGCGCATATAAACCCAAAACGCCACAACCCTCAAAGGTTCAATTGTGAACTCATGAACACCGACCTATACCTGCCCACCTACAAACGACTCACGACTGAACATGCCACCCTCTCACTTGCTCTACTGTTGACTTGCTACCATGAAGCTACTGACATTGAGTTTCGATTGTGAATTGTTCAAGTTTAAGTGTTTTATTGTCCAATTGAATCAAGCGCTTTTAATTGGGATTTAGGGTTTTTATTGTTCATGTTTATTATAATTGATTGAAACTGAATTCAAGATTTGACCAAGGAATTGATTGAATGTTGGTGTTATAATGCATTTAGGTTTATATTAATTATTTTTTACCAAAGGAAAGGTTATTGAGGAAGAAAATGTAAATGAAAATAAAGATAAACGACACAAAGCCTCAACTAGTGAGTACTCCCGCCTTCTTATAATATGATTCAAACTTTTGTCATTTCCTGTGATGTCCGGATTAATTCATAAGTGTTATATTTTGATTATCTAATTAATATTATTACATTTCAGAAAACCGGCCAATTGTTATGAAAATTTAACGTCTTGCCTATATTGAAAAGAGTTTGAAGTTGTATTTTCGAAGTCTTGATTCATGGTAACATGGGACCAATGTCATGCTTAATTTGAAAATGTGCATATTTTTGTTTATGGTCATAACATAAAATAATCAAGATGACTGTATTATTGAATTTAAGATTTGACCAAGAAATTGATTGAATGTTGGTGTTATAATGCATTTAGGTTTATATTAATTATTTTTTACCAAAGGAAAGGTTATTGACGAAGAAAATATAAATGAAAATAAAGATAAACGGCACAAAGCCTCAACTAGTGACTACTCCCGCCTTCTTATAATATGATACAAACTTTTGTCATTTCCTGTGACGCCCAGTTTAATTCATAACTGTTATATTTTGATGATCTAATTAATATCATTACACTTCAGAAAACTGGCCAATTTTTATGAAAATTTAACGTCTTGCATATATTGAAAAGAGTTTGAAGTTGTATTTTCGAAGTCTTGATTCATGGTAACATGGGACCAATGCCATGCTTAATTTGAAAATGTGCATATTTTTGTTTATGGTCATAACATAAAATAATCAAGGTGACTGTATTATTATCATTTTCAATGTGATGATTAAGAGCTACATAAAACTTATTAATCATACATACAACAAATGCAAATTTTGCCTTCAAATTTTGATACTGCTATGTATCCTTCTCTATGCACGTGGTCTATGCATTGTTGATCACAATTATCATACGTGCAAAGGTGGGGTGACTAATTAAAAACATAAGATCTTAAAGTTGGACCTGAAAACCACAATAAGAAAAACAAATATCATCAATGTTAGTAAAAAGTGAATATTAAACAACCTTTCTCGTCTTTAAAAAATCTTTACTTCACCATTTAAATATACAATGTACAAATAATTATTGTTAAACTTAGTAAGACTATCAAGGTATATATTACATACCATTATGTTAACAGAAATCCTCTCGAGGAACATCATCAATCCTAACAGCAGTATTCCTATTCATACAACTGTAAAACAACAGAAAACAAAGAAGATTTTTCTTCATTGTAAAGTAATTAAAAATCAGCGAGACTACAAAAATATTTTGAGTTGCTTTCAAGGTTAAATGCATAATATTTATACTTGCGTTATATATATATATATATATATATATATATAGGGTCAGGATCTTTTCAGGACTTTTAAAGATCGTGAGAACTACGAGAACTAATCCTAACCATTGATTAATAGAGTATTAATTTCCAATTTAATTTATTCACTAAGGGTAACAAGGTAATTAACCAAGTCATGAGTTGTAACTGCCTTTAATTATTCCTTTTTATTAGGAAGTTTCAATTATTTAAACTTTCCAAATATCTAATTAAATATTTTATTTTAATCATATAAATATCACGATTAAATAAGAATCCAAGATTTAATATAAGATTGATTACCTTTAAATATCACTATCAATTCAAACTTAGTTAATTTGATTTTTAAAATTATTTCATACGAATAAGCAATGATTTTTTTTTTATTATCATGATGTTTGAAATACTTCATTTCATCCTCTCATATATATATATATATATATTATCCAATTGAATCACCATTACAATTCATGATCAAGCTTGAGGGAAGCACGAGAGTGATTCATAATTTCATTTTATTCATCATTAAGCTAAGCGATTTGTGTAATAAATATTTCCTTCAAATGTTTTTAATTTGTTTTAAATTCGTCAAAATATTTAATTTTTAAAATCGATTCACAACAATAACTGTTTTTTTCTTTTAGTTGTCAAGTACCTATTTGCATCAAATTTACATATCTTAAATTTAGTCAGTTTACATATACGAAAATATGTTTACCAACTTATATATTTTGAACTTAAACATTTTACATATACGTAAAACTAGAAAACACTTTAAAAACTATCAAGTCAAACAGTTCTTAACAGTTTATATATATGCAAGTCTAGTCTAACTCTTTTAAGGTTACAATTCAAACAATTTACATGTGTAAATGTAAACAAAAGTTTCAAAATTATCATTTCAAATGGATGTCAAAAGTTTACATATATAATATTAAATTTTAAAATTCAAGCACTATATGTGTATGAATTTGAACACTAGTTCTACAATTACCAATTCAAATACTTTTCTATAGTTTACATATATGCAAATCTAGTCAACATTTTTTAGGTTATAACTTAAAACAGTCTACATGTATATAAAATTACAAATATATGTGTACTTATTATAATGTCTACTCTATTAAAATGTGCCCAACAATTTACATATAAGTAAACATATAATATGTAATTAGTATTAGAAATTATATATGTTTATCTTTAAAGTGTTAATAGATCAGATATGTTAATTATAAAAGATATTAGTATACGAAAGCATTGAGAGTTAATCTAAGTAACTAAATTAAAACAAGTTAGAAACACCAATCAAGAATCATCATATTATCTTCGCCTCACTTTCAATCGTTAATCTCATGCAGCTTTCTTCTTTGACTCACCTTGAAATGATTTTGTGCCAAAAATCTTATATAACTAAAGCTATTATACCCTCGAATGTATATCGATGGTGATATTTGAATTCTTAAATAAATGAACCCTATAGAAAGAACTTTAACAAGGAAGTACGAACCAACATTTAGAACTTAAATAAATGCAAAAATCACATTAAAAGAACTATATCAGCAAGCAATCAATAATTTTTGTTTAAAAGAAAGAAGTATCAAAAAATTTTAAACGTATGTAAATACTAAAATTCTCGTTCAACAATCGTCACATTACATTCTCCTCATCTTCAACCATTGATCTCCTCTTGCTTTTTTCTTCAAATCACATTTAATCGATTTTACACTAAAACCTCATAGTATCCTTTGTTATTTTTTAATGTTGATTTAAAGAATGGACAATAGTTTAATTTATAGGTAATAGAGTGAGAAGGATATAAAATCTTCCATAATTGTAGTTGTTTCCATAAAACTAGATGGTATCAGTTTACTATTATACCCTTTTGTATTTATATTAAACAAATTAAATGGTATCTTAATTTACAATGTTACTATTTTTAATCTCAACCACTAATTAGTATAATCAATGGCTAATAGAAGTTCTTAGAGTTCTTATTTAAATTAAAGTTCTCATTTGAACCTAACCCTATATATATATATATATATATATATATATATATATATATATATATATATATATATATATATATATATATATATATATATATATATATATATATATATATATATATATATATATATATATACACACATATATATATATATATATTAATGTAGTATTAAAGAGCATTTATGCATCATATAAAATGTTCTATATTTTAATAAGTAAATAATATTATTTATATACTAACATACATAACATTCCATTAATAAATAATTAAATATTGGTTTGTTATTTATACACACAAACTGTTTCATTAAATACTACATTATGTTATATGTGTGAAATAAATAATATATTAAATATAATTAATATATTAATCATAAACAATATTCTAAGATAAAAAATGATTGAAATCATGTATGATTAATAACTATCTATAGTATCAAATAAAAAAAAGTTTCGTTTGCCATGTTTCATTGGCTTAACCCATCTTTTTACATGTCATTCTTTCTAGACATCCTCACATAATTTCCCTACAAAAGAGTATTATATTAATTTAAACACTAAATTAATTTCTCTCTCTCATAAAAACTCAAATTTATTAAATGCTACATTTCTCTCTCTCATCTATATTTTTTTAATCTAGCTATCTTTTTAAAATTAAATTACTTAACAAAATTAAATATTAATTTTTTTATTAATATAGAAATAATAATATAACAAAATTTTTATATAATATGAAATTTTCTTGAACACTAAACCTTTTTTAAACAATATATTTTAAATTGGTCATTTCTAAAAAATTATAAAAAGATAAAATTTTCTTAAACACTCTTATTAAAACAAGCAATATAATTACAAACCAGAGTTTTTAATAAACAAGATATTTATAAATAATAGCTTATATATAAATAAATCTTAAAAATGTTTAAAAATTTTAACTATTTAGATAAGAGAGTTAAAAAATAGTATAATTGTTCTATTTCTTAAACTATTACTATATATAATTTTAATCATATCTTATATTAAAATATCATATTGTAACTCTTTGTGTTTATTATTAACTATAATCCTTTTAATAAATGGTTTTTAACATATCTATCTATCTGTCTATCTGTTTGTCTATCCATTTATCTATAATAAAAAAAACTAAGATGAGATATGACACAACTTTAAGCATCTTCATACTAAATTTCTCACTTTCTCAATTATTAATAATAAAATTGAATACTAATAATATTACTTGTATCATTTTCAAATTAAAAAATATATATAATTCAGTAAATTAGAAACCTATTTTTATATTAAAAACACACTTTTTAGAAATAAAACTTTTATAAAATACAAAATACAACAAACTTTTATTATAAAAAAATCATTTTTCTTAAAACAAATTACAAAAAAACCATAATTTTATTGTAAAATTAAAGTATAAGAAAAATATATTATTGTTTATTTATTTAAAGTAGCTATTTATACGTAACTATAATCGTATTTTGTTTTCAAGCATGGTTTTATAATTTATAAATTTTAATTACTAACTATTTAATATTTTATTTATTCAACCAATGTAATACATGGAATACTAACCTAGTAAGTAATAAAACAATGATATCAAGTTTTTAAACCATTTGTTTTTAAACTTTTTTGCTTTTTCTGAAAAATATTTTGTTTAAAATAAACCGTTTAAGAAAATGACATTTTCAAAAATTCCCTTATCGCAACTCTTAGTTTTAATTATTTTTTATTTACAAAACTTTTTACATTTTAAAAACATCAACTTTAAAATATTTCGTATTTGTAAAAAAGTTTCATATTATAAAAAACTTCTTATTTTATAAAAAATTGTTTTCAGGTAGAAAATCATACATAGAAACCAGGTAGGAACTCGCGCATATAAACCCAAAACACCACAACCCCCAAAGGTTCAATTGTGAATTCATGAACACCGACCTGCACCTGCCCACCTACAAACGGCTCACGACTGAACATGCCACCCTCTCACTTGCTTTACTGTTGACTTGCTACCATGAAGCCACTAACCTTGAGTTTCGATTGTGAATTGTTCTACGAATATGTTCTAACTATCAACGAATTCTTAAAATTTTAGGAGGGATGGGGATTGTAATGATTTATAATTCTCGAGGTATATAATGACAGACTGGGAGGCTAGATTCAAAGAAATCGGCGGATCAATTTTGTGTTATATATGGTATTCTGATATCCAAATTAGATCCTAAATTTACTATTTGTGAAAAAAGATAAAGGGCGGGTTGTATAGTGTGACTCCTCCCCCATAAGGTTTTATCCGGAAAGAAAAGTTTAAGGGTTTTATTGTCCAATTAAATCAAGAGCTTTTAATTGGGATTTAGGGTTTTTATTCTTCATGTTTATTATGATTGATTGAATCTTGAATTCAAGATTTGACCAAGAAATTGATTGAATGTTGGTGTTATAATGAATTTAGGTTTGTATTAATAACTAACTTTAGTAAACCTGTGTGTTACACGGGTTAAATAAATAAAATATTAATATAATAAAATTTATAGATTATAAAATTATATTTAAAGATATGATACAATTGAAATTACGTATAAAAAATAACTATAAGTAATAAAATAATGATATCAATTTTTTAAAAATTTATTTTTAAATTTTTTTCTAAAAAAAATAAACATTTTGTTCTAAAACAAATCGTGTAAAAATGTTATTTTAAAATTTTTCTTATTATAACTCCCAAATTTAATTATTTTTTGTTTCAAAAATTGACTTTTTAAAGATACCATTTTTAAAATATTCATATATTTAAAAAAGTTTTATGCTTTAGAAAAATTTATTATTTTATAAAAAAATTATATATTTAGAAATAACATTAATAAATAGATATCTTTCTTATTTTATTAAATTTAAAAAATGTTAAATAATATTATTAGTAATTAAGGTAATTAGTAATAGCAGAGAGAGGCGGGAAAATTTTGATGGATAATTGTGGTGTTGACACGTGTCATATTAAGATACACTATTATTAGAGTTGGAAGTTTTTTCCAAAAGAAATGTTATTGACGAAGAAAATGTTAATGCAAATAAAGATAAACGACACAAAGCCTCAACTAGTGAGTACTCCCGCCCCCTTATAATATGATTCAAACTTTGTCATTGCCTGTGACGCTCGGTTTAATTCATAATTGTTATATTTTGATGATCTAATTAATATCATTGCATTTTAGAAAACCAACCAATTTCTATGAAAATTTAACGGCTTGCCTATATTGAAAAGAGTTTGAAGTTGTATTTTTGAAGTCTTGATTCATGGTAATATGGGACCAATGTCATGCTTAATTTTAACATGTGCATATTTTTGTGTATGGTCATAACATAAAATAATCAAGGTGATTAAGAGCTACATAAAACTTATTAATCATGCATACAACAAATGCAAATTGTGCCTTCACATTTTGATGTTGCTATGTATCCTTCTCTATGCACGTGGTCTATGCATTGTTGATCACAATCGTCATACGTGCAAAGGTGTGGAGAATAATCAAAAACATAAGATCTTAAATCTGGACCTGAAAACCAAATAAGAAAAACAAACGTCATCAATGCTAGTAAAAAGTGAATATTAAACAACCTTGCTCGTCTTTCAAAATCTTTTCTTCACCATTTAAATATACAATGTACAAATAATTGTTGTTAAACTTAGTAAGACTGTCAAGGTATATATTACATACCGTCCTGATGACAGAATTCCTCTAGAGAAACATTATCAATCCTAACAGCAGTAATCCTATTCATACAAATGTAAAACAACAGATAACAAAGAAGAATTTTCTTCATTGTGAAGTAATTAAAATTAGTGAGACTACAAAATATTATGAGTTGCTTTCAAGGTTAAATACATAATATTTATACTTGGGTTTAGAGATATATATATTAATGTAGTATTAAAGAGCATTTATGCATCATACAAAACGTTCCATTAATAAATAATTAAATACTCGCTTGTATGAATAATTAAATACTGGCTTGTTATTCATACGCACAGAATGTTTCATTAAATACTACATTGTATTACATGTGTGAAATAAATAAAATATTAAATATAATTAATATATATTAATCAGAAATAATATTCTAAGATAAAAAATGATTGAAATCACGAATGATTAATAACTATCTATAATATCAAATAAAAGAAAGTTTCTTTTGCCATGTTTCATTCTCGTAACCCATCTTTTTACAAGTTATTCTTTCTAGACATACTCACATAATTTTTCTCCAAAAGAGTATTACAGTAATTTAAACACTAAATTAATTTCTCTTTCTCATAAAAAATCAAATTTATTAATTGCTACATTTCTCTCTCTCATCTACATTTTTTAAATCTAGCTATCTTTTTAAAATTAAATTAATTAACAAAATTAAATATAAATTTTTTATTAATATAGGAATCATAAAATAACAAAATTTTTATATAATATGAAATTTTCTAGAACACTAAACATTTTTATATAATATGAAATTAAATATTTTGAAATAAAAAGATAAAATTTTCTAAAAGCACTCTTAATAAAACAAGCAATATAGTTACAAACCAGAGTTTTTAATAAACAAGATTTTTATAAATAATAACTTTTTTATAAACAAATCTTAAAATGAATGTTTAAAAAAATTTACTATTTAGATAAGAGAGTTAAAAAATAGTATAATTGTTTTTATTTCTTAAACTATTACTATATATAATTTAATCATATCTTATATTAAAATATCGTAATGTAACTATTCGTGTTTATTATTAACTATAATTCGTTAAATAAATGATTTTTAACATATTTATCTATCTGTCTGTCTGTTTGTCTATCCATTTATATATAATTAAAAAAACCAAGATGAGATACGACACAACTGTAAGCATCTTTATACTAAATTTCTTATTTTCTCTATTATTAATAATAAAATTGAATACTAATGATTTTACTTGTATTATTTTCAAATAAAGAATATATAATTTAGTAAATTAAAATCCAATTTTTAATATTAAAAACACACTTTTTAGAAATAAAATTTTTA
The DNA here is from genome assembly GCA_025215565.1 of Flaveria ramosissima. NCBI lineage: Eukaryota > Viridiplantae > Streptophyta > Magnoliopsida > Asterales > Asteraceae > Flaveria > Flaveria ramosissima. Next base: position 48,501,963 of record CM046032.1, read on the forward strand.
TAAATTACAAAATATAACAAACTTTTTATATTAAAAAAATCATTTTTCTTAAAAAAAATATTAAAAAACATAATTTTATTGTAAAATTATAGTTTAAGAAAAATACATTATTGTTTATTTATTTAAAGTAGGTATCTATACGTAACTGATCTGTTTGTCGAGACTCGATCAAAAACAAGTTAAATAACCGGTCTTAGCTTCCTTTATTGTATAAGGGTAAATAAGATCGTCTCCTCATAGAATATGTGAAGTGTTTATTTAACAGAACTCGATTTACTAAAATACTCAAATTTTGTAATTAAAACTTAAAACTTTGAATGAATGAATGAAAACAATTGCATAAAGCAACAAACTTTATAATGAATTTGATTAAATATTAAGAAACAATCACTTCCGGGTTTCAAGTTCTACAAGTTCAATGGTTCGTTAGATATATTCTAGGGTTTCATAACACAACTCAAGATATTGGCTTTTGATTGAAGTGATGACCAAAGAACAATCTTTTAAGACTCGTTCATTCACAAAGTCATCAATTCATCTATATCACGTTAACTACTTTTCTCAATGAGTTCACGATGCAAGAAAACCGAAAAGTGATGATAAAGCAAATAACTTTCTTTATAAACAAATTGTTTAACTCAATCAAAACCTCAAATACATTCAATCACAAAGTGTTTAACATAAAGAAAACCTAGATACACTAACCACCTCACTTGATAGAAACTCTCCACCCAAAAGCAATCACACGAACTTACCCACACATAGTCGTCATTAAATCTTCGATCTTTGCTTGATGATGATCAATGATGATTGTTGTGATGATTTGGGAAGCTTGGAATACTCAAAAGATACCTTCAAAGTCCTTGAATTCGTCTGGAAACAGTTGGATTTCGAAATGGAGTTTTTGATCTTTAAATATCTTAAATTTCCATGAAAATAGGAGTTTGTTAAGGCACCGGCGTATGATACGCCCATCCCCGGCGTATCATACGCCGGTCATCTGGAATTTTTTTCTAATACACCAACACATACGCCCACTCATACGCCGGCCGCATATGATACGCCCATACCCGGCGTATCATACGCCGGTTTAGGGTTTCTGGCCATTTAATGCGTAGTTTTTGTTTTTTGCATTTTTACCCCCTGTACCTTCTAGGGCTTTTTTTCTTCCCGAATGTAAAACTTTTAGCTCCGATTCCCTATACACCAAAACAATTCAAAGTAACTGCGTTCCACATCAACCATGATGTAAAATCACACAATTAAATCACTTAAACCTTGAATTATTATCACGCGATCACATCCCCACACTTAACCTTTTATTTGTCCTCAAACAAACTTACTTGCACACTTCTCCCTAATTAAGCACACATGCCACATTATCACTAACTTAAACAAGTAAGATCCCAAGACATGCTTAGTTTCTAACTTCATGATGTAATGCTCATAACCTAATCATTCGATACGATTTGCATTTGAAATCTTTGGTTGGTATATACTTACCTTTTGCTTCAAACATTCATGCTTTCACATTCCTCACAATAAACACTCCTCTCGGTTTATTTTGTGGACTAGTGATGATATACTAGTGTTTATGGAGCTCTCAAACCACGAATGCACATACTAATCATAAGCTCGTATATTAATCAAATCGCCATCAATTGACACAATATAATACAAAATCAAGAGGTATTTCTTGGGTGGTAATGTTAGGCTTGGGTTCAGGTGGGATTGAAAGGGGTTTTAGAGTGGCTAAAGGAGAATGAAATCTAACTTAAACATAATAGGCGTCTTATTTGGCAATGCGACTCTTCTGTTTGCACTCTTTGTAACAACTTCTCACATTATTTTTTGTTGCTGCATATTTTGATCATCTTGACCTCATATTTAGTTTTTGTGTTTTTTTTGTAAAGCAACTAACTTTGCTATTATTGGACTACTATTGACGTAACTCTTCTAGTTTGTGGATTGGATTCACCTCCTAAGGTTCTAACACAAAGGCTTAAGGCTTGTGGGTTTATTGTTTTGGCTTGAGAAAAAAAACAAGTTGGGCCTCAACATGGTGTCTATAGGGAGATTTTATGGGTATGGAATTGAAAAGAAGGGGTTACACAAATGGCTCAATCCTAATGCCTCTATTATATTTATGCACACATTGGTCTATGATCTTGATATGTATCAATTACACGAGTTCTAACTCGGATGCACACCGTGGATTCCCTCTTTTAAGCAAAGAATAAAAGTGACTCATAGCATACTATGAGTTTCTCAATTAGGCTCAACTCTCCCGGAAATGATGGAAAGAGGTAATACACTGTGAAGCATGTATGTTATCTACAATCGGTTTGTTACACCACCTAGGACTTTCACCTACTTTTATGAAGATTCATGATTAGGGTACATTACTCAATTTTCAAAACAAACATGCCAAAGGATCCATAAGTGCACAAACTAGTGACAATAAACCACGTATGTAAAATTTTGAGCTTCATGTACAATTAAGTTTACTTAAAGGATTTTTCAAAGTTGTTCACTTTTCTAATTTTTCCAATTTTTCAAAAAGGTCACATTTTCAATTCAATTTCCCTGTATCCCCACACTTAGGATACATTGTCCCCAATGTATGGTTGTAACCCCTATGACGTGAAATACCACAAGTGGAGTTCGTTCCTTTCTTATTCAAAGTTCCCAAACCAGGTCCTTCCCCATTCATCAGTCAAACAGTTATTACAGTTATTTAATATGTTGTCTCGATCACACACATAATATTGTTCATAGCTAATGGGGATAGAGCACATGGACCTTATCAGTGTGCAACACTCGATCAGCGAGTGCCACGATGGTTCATGCTGGGGTCGTCATATGGGTCATCAAACTGTGGTGGTGGTAATGTTGGCCCAAACCATTCGGTCATCAAACTCTGCATCTATTGGAAGTTGTATGGGTCCGTGTTTCCTTCTGCTGGTGGTTCCTGTGGCTGCAATCGAACCCACTGTGATGGTTGTAAAGCCGGATACGGGTAAACTACTTGGCCATCATAGACTCCCGTTTAGATCCAATCTATTTCTCTCGGGTATGGCACATACTCCCGTCCTGCATAGAAATCATGATAGTGTCTCTGTTGAGTTAGATCATTATACCTTTGGTTGAGGAACAACTGATGCTGGTATTGCTGATTTATTGCATATAGATTTTGTCTTTCCATTGTTTCCCGCTGCGTCATTGCTTCCTCATGCCTATCTCTTGCAAAGATGGACTACCGGTTGGTCATATCACACTGATAGCGCGCGATTGCTGACCATTTCCCATACTCGGGTGGCCTCATGCCCCTCATCCTTGCTTCAATTGTTGGTGCTTCAGATTGCCTTCGAATGGGAATAGGTGTATGCTCTGAGCCATCCCCTTGCTTGGTGTAGCCTTCATCTTCTTCCTCTTCTCTATCCTCAGCTTCTTCATCCTCCTCTGAAGATATTGGCTCTAAGTATTCACCTGGTCGTAGAGCTGGAACACCTAGTGTCACACCCCAACCTTGACGGCGGAAACGTCGAGGTGTGAGGGTTAAGATTGTTCACAGCCACATAACGCTATATTTAAATTGCAAATATTATTATCGTAAGTCTTAAAATACAAGCATAAGTCTTAAACATGAGATAATTTCCAAACAAAATAAAACATTACATAATCATTTTATTTTAAACTAACTAGGTCCAAATCCTAGTCTTATTGCAAGCTTCAAAAGACACTTTAATCTTGGGGATTTCCTGAAACATGATGAAAATAAAGATTCAACTAAAAATAGTTGGTGAGTTTCCAAGGTTTTCATACATAATATGAAAAAGGTTACAAGTAGCAATTCATGTCATAGGTTATAAGCTAGTAAGGTTATAGAACACATATCGTTACAACCAAACCTCGACTTGATTACAAGTATAAAAGATTGGCTAAGTGTATTTGGTTCCCTAGTGCACAAGCGTACGGCCCCTAGGAGTCGGCAATACCTCGACTTTAGCACCAAATAGGCTTGTCAAGCCCAAAGATCTAAGACGTCGCCAGGCTAGCAATAGTTAATGATTGTAAACAAAATATGTATCTCATATAAACACTTACAATACACAAATAACCATGACCAAATAATAAGTAGAATTGCATGTGCATTACAAGTCTCAAATGTTTAAACGTGTAAGTAATATAAGCATCATGTTTCACCCCAAATAAGTGTGAAATTAAGTAAAAAGGGGACAAGGAAAACTCACATGGAAATAAGCATTTCAAGATGATATAAAAGATTACAAGATAAATCCCAAGTGTCCATTACAAGCACCTAAATATATAATTTACAAGATGAAGATTAAGGTTAACAATTCGATTAACGTTCACAAGAATTAGGGTGTTAATATTTTTAAGGTCTTTACTAAGCAACAAGTTTATAATGTAGTTATTTACATTTTGATTCCATTAGAAAGAATTATATAAGTTTATATGATTAAATATTTTAGAAATGAAGTTTAATAACAATGGTGTAATTAAATCTTAATAATTTTCTAAGAATAGCTCATAATTTCTCAAATTTTAGAGATTAATAAAGATATTATTATGTCCATTATTATTTTAAATGATTTCTTTTTTTAAAATTAATGTATCAAGTCCATAAGCATATGTAGTTATTATTTAAAAGAAAATCATTTAAATATAAACTTAAATATACATAATAGGATATTTAAGTTTTAAAAAGTACATTTTTTATAATGGACTTAATTATATGACTTGCAAAAATAATATAAAATTATTTAAAGTCATTAGATGGTCACAAAATAAATAAATAACACCTAATTATTTAAATGATATGTTAACTGTCTTTCTAAAAAATTAATCATATCATATTAATTAAGAATAGCTCATAATTTCTCAAATTTTAGAGATTAATAAAGATATTATTTGTCCATTATTATTTTAAATGATTTCTTTTTTTAAAATAATGTATCAAGTCCATAAGCATATGATTAGTTATTATTTTTAAAAGAAAATCATTTAAATATATAAACTTAAATATACATAATAGGATATTTAAGTTTTAAAAAGTACATTTGACCATGTTTATAATGTACTTAATTATATGACTTGCAAAATAATATAAATTATTTAAAGTCATTTAGCATGGTCAAAAATAAATAAATAACACCTAATTATTTAAATGATATTAAATGTCTTTCTACAAAATTAATCATTATCATATTAATTTTAATGTTTGAAATAATCTAAATTGAACCATAATAGCTTTATAGTATTTAAATTACATAAAAGAATTAATAAGGTTTTTTTATATCACATTTATTATTGTTTAAAACAAATAAATAAATTTAAGAATTTATAAGTTTTGAAATCTTTTGAAAATCAATTTAATAACTTCTGAAATATTTTATAAAAATAATTTTATTTTAACTAAACAATATATTAATATTGTATGCAAATTGAAATAATAAAATAAAGAATCAATAGCTAAATAAATAAAAAAAAAGGTTTGGGGACCCCGGATTCGAACCCGGGTCCCTTGTGTGGAGATGTGATGCTGTAACTGGTTGGGCAGAAGCCCATATCTGTTTAAGAACTTCTTTTTAAATCTTTTAAACTTTAAATCAGTAAACCCCCAATTCCTGATGAACCCTAGAACTGATTTCAATCCAATCGAACATCAAGATGATATTGTTAATGAAATAAATCATAGGGCTTTGATTCCCCATGAGAAATCGAGCATTTGATTGTATGTATACTTACGTTATTGGTTTCGGATTCGATGAAAATGATAGGTACCACCACCGCGACTTCGTGGATGTCGATTTAAGGTTCAAAGTTGTTCTTATTTCAATTAGCTTTGCAGATAGATTCGCAAATCGATGATAAGAAATAGCCCTCTTCCAATTTCTGATTATGTTGCTCGGAAAGTGGTTTTCGAGTATGTTACAGACGCGACGAGGATGGGTAATCGAGTGAAATGATTGAGTGGATTCCAGGTGAAATTGAGTTTAGCAATCGAATCCAGATAGGTAGAAGTTTGTTTAGGGCTGAATTAATTTGATTATTATGGGTGTTTAAGGCTCGGATGATTATAGAGTTTAAGGCGTCGGTTACACGCTCGATTAAGCTTAGTAACCGACGTTTGAATGCGATTAACTGATGCGTTAAGGTTCGAATCATGTTCCAGAAGAGTTCCCAACGGTTTTGGTATAAGAAACGAGGCTTTAAGGCCGTTTTGGCCTCGCCGGCGCCGCGGCCGGAGCCTGGCCGCCGGTGGCCGGGAAATCGGGTAAGGGTGGGTTTGGTTTGGGTTTTATAAATTTACATCATTAACCCTTGTAGTTTTATTCTTTTTATTTTGTGCACCAACTTTATATTTAAAGTTTCCAAAATAGCAATTTAACCCCCCCTAACTTAAATTCTTTTAAGTTTTTAAACATTTCAAGTATTAGTAAAACACTATCACTATTAATATTATAACTTAAGTTTAATATTACTTTCATTATTATTATTATTATTATTATTATTATATTATGATTATATTATTAGTGTCATTATTATAATTACAATAATAGTTATTACTTTATTTAAGATTGTTAACACCTTAAATTTTAAAATAATAAGCAAACATTATAACACTTATAATGTTATTATTATTATTATTTTAATTTGTTAATCACCAAATTAATTATTAAGTATAACAAACCCCAAAGTTTCAAAATGACATAAAAGGCCCTTTTAGAATTTAACAAAATAACTTCCAAGTTAACAAAATTACGAGATGTCACAGTCTCCCCAACTTAAAAGAATTTGTCCCGGATTTTTGGAATAAGTTTACAACGACGGTTAAGGAACTTATTAAAAACAGAGAATAATTGATCATCCACATTAATGATCGATGTTTACCGACATAACCACGGTATACGACTATTTGAGATAGATACAAGCCAATTTATCGACTCATTATCTCACATGAGTCAATTGAGATTAGTCAATTGGTCTATACTGCACCATTTTTCAGTATGACATCCAAAATAAGAGACATTCGGTGAGAGAAATTAAAACAGGAGATTCACAGGGACACGAAGGTTAGGTGTTATCATATATGAAGGTGAGAAGACACTTGGACATATACCAATTATGTCTTTTCTTTCATGCCAAATCCATGAGTACAAATTACAAAATTTATGTTTCTCCATACCGCGTCGCATAACGAGTCGTGTAGATCGAATTCAAAGATGAAAAAATAAATTTTTAAAGATTTCCAAGGTTAAGGGATTCAAAGTGATTCAAGAAGTAACGCAAAACAATAAGACATGCATTTGTATCCATGTTTTGCAAGGTAAACAAATTCCAAATATAGTTTGCATACGTAATTCATCAACCATAAGTACAGTCGAGAACATTCGTATGACTAGAAAGACATAACCACAAGTTGACATTGTCTTGATTTAGAAGAAAGATTGTTTAAGAAGACTACCATCACAACAATCATGTGTTGATGATATCTCAAAATGAAAGTTGATAAATAGGGAATCAATGGTTCGATTAGCTAGATCAAATCAAAACATAGGGATAAAGGGAAAGAAATCAATTTAAGAATTCAAATGCTCCAAGCTCGGAATCAAAATCCACCTAGAGTGACCGGGTCTCCTTTCAAGTTCAGAAATCATGCTTTGGCTTGATAGGTCCAAACACTAACATTGGTTCACCCCTCAAGTTACTACATGTTTCTTGTCACTTGATTAAAACCTTGGTAAATTGGAGATCAAGAAATGAGATAGTCATCAAGGTGCGGTTTTTCACTCCTAACTTGATGGTGTATTCCAAGGTATGACCGCTAACTTACCAATTAAATGGTTCGATCCCAACTCCTTGTTGAGGATCCACAGAAATAAAACGAGGTAACTCACCATTAAGGTAAAGGAAATCACTCCTGTCTTAACGGTGAAGTTTTACAAAAAAAACAAAATATAACAAGATGAACTTCTTCATCAAAATCCAGAATTCACTCCTACTTTGATGAAGTCGTCTCATTTGAATAAATACAATTCATAAAGATGATATTATCATCAAGGTATGGAATTCACGCCTATCTTGATGATTGAATTTCATAATAGCAAGAAAACAATCGAAGATTGACATTTGTCACCAAGTACGGGTTTCAATCCTATTTTGTGAGATCATGTCATTTGTGAAATGTCATTCCAAAGAAAATATTTGAAGTCAATCCTCGGGATAAGGAAATCAACCTGATCCAGAGGATGAAATTTTATAAATCACAGTTGGAAACCATTTATCGAAACGAATAGAGAGTCATCAACGTAAGGGAATCACCCCTGTTTTGATGAGTCAGAATCATTTAGGAGATACGGGTGTTCTTAGTCATAGGTTGACTTGCAAACACTTGCATCTCTCACGGTGCAAACGGTACGGAGATTGACTTAACGACGAAAGGAAAAATAATATCAATTAGAAATTCGGAAAATTTCAAGTTACATCAATGTAACAAAAGGAAAAATCATGCTTACAAGCTTAAGATCAAAGTTCGAGATAACAGATTTTGTTATGGTGTTCAAATCTTGGATGGTTTCAATCGGGAAGACAAATCAAGGGCAGGGAATTATTCAATACCACAATGAGATGTGAACACTCGTTTCACAATCGAAAGAAATACATGAACTCCTCAAGACATGAGGTCAACCATAACCTTATTAAGAACATGCGTACTTATAAGCGTTCACTCATCTCAAAGGTTTCGAGTCAAGTAAATGGATTCAATGATCGAGTCAAATCACCATTTACACTTTGCCTAGAAAAAGTATCTCGAGATGTGGAAATTCCACCTATAGCATTGTATGTTCTTAGTTATGGGACACATCCTTAAGAAGGTTTGAGAACCAACGGTTTAAAGTTTTTGAGGACCATTCGGTTTAGATTCCCAATATCTTTGGGTATATTAAGATCCATGTTCATGTTGGTCAAGATATAGAAATAGTTAAATGAAACGCTCAACGTGTAACGGTGTTTAAACGTAAGAGTTGAAATGTAGGTTTGGTTCAATATTAACAGGAACACTATGTATGATAAGAATGAAGAGATACTAGTTCAAGGAATCAAAGATTTTTAAGATACGAAGAGGATGGTTCCATTTGGTAACGCATTACCATTTGGAATCGTTGACACGTCAAGGTGAATCGACCCATTTGCCATAGAAATTTGTGTATGTTGACCATAGTTTATCACTCATCCCAGAAATCCCCAGATAAGCATAACTGGTCTCACAAGGAGATTTATACGATATGCTTGCCTTAGCCCGAAGGCCTTTTGCCAGGAAATCCAGAATACAGGTGTCTATGTGTCACACAAATTTCTTTGGTTTATGAAATCAAAACCTTGATGAGATTTCATAGATTAGACATAGAGTCTAAGGAATTGAACCCACGACGATAAGTGTAGATTCCACATGTCGTTGAGAATAAGTTTAGGAAGTTCATTTGTCGGGGAGAATCAAAGAGTTAAAGTTAAGTTTAGGGAGACAAGTAACTAAGTTTAAGCATACATAAGGCAATCCTATGCTAAGGCATCAAGTTGCACATAAGGCATAGCATTATGTAGCATGCAAACAACATGTAAGCACAAAGGTATAAGAATCTTTCTATGAGTTTCATGCAACTATAGTCTAGGTCACCATTTCTAATAACCTAAGTCCCTATAGTTATGGGCTCTGATACCAATCTGTCACACCCCAACCTTGACGGCGGAAACGTCGAGGTGTGAGGGTTAAGATTGTTCACAGCCACATAACGCTATATTTAAATTGCAAATATTATTATCGTAAGTCTTAAAATACAAGCATAAGTCTTAAACATGAGATAATTTCCAAACAAAATAAAACATTACATAATCATTTTATTTTAAACTAACTAGGTCCAAATCCTAGTCTTATTGCAAGCTTCAAAAGACACTTTAATCTTGGGGATTTCCTGAAACATGATGAAAATAAAGAGTCAACTAAAAATAGTTGGTGAGTTTTCAAGGTTTTCATACATAATATGAAAAAGGTTACAAGTAGCAATTCATGTCATAGGTTATAAGCTAGTAAGGTTATAGAACACATATCGTTACAACCAAACCTCGACTTGATTACAGTATAAAGATTGGCTAAGTGTATTTGGTTCCCTAGTGCACAAGCGTACGGCCCCTAGGAGTCGGCAATACCTCGACTTTAGCACCAAATAGGCTTGTCAGGCCCAAAGATCTAAGACGTCGCCAGGCTAGCATAGTTAATGATTGTAAACAAACTATGTATCTCATATAAACACTTACAATACACAAATAACCATGACCAAATAATAAGTAGAATTGCATGTGCATTACAAGTCTCAAATGTTTAAACGTGTAAGTAATATAAGCATCATGTTTCACCCCAAATAAGTGTGAAATTAAGTAAAAAGGGGACAAGGAAAACTCACATGGAAATAAGCATTTCAAGATGATATAAAAGATTACAAGATAAATCCCAAGTGTCCATTACAAGCACCTAAATATATAATTTACAAGATGAAGATTAAGGTTAACAATTCGATTAACGTTCACAAGAATTAGGGTGTTAATATTTTTAAGGTCTTTACTAAGCAACAAGTTTATAATGTAGTTATTTACATTTTGATTCCATTAGAAAGAATTATATAAGTTTATATGATTAAATATTTTAGAAATGAAGTTTAATAACAATGGTGTAATTAAATCTTAATAATTTTCTAAGAATAGCTCATAATTTCTCAAATTTTAGAGATTAATAAAGATATTATTATGTCCATTATTATTTTAAATGATTTTTTTTAAAATTAATGTATCAAGTCCATAAGCATATGATTAGTTATTATTTTAAAAGAAAATCATTTAAATATATAAACTTAAATACACATAATAGGATATTTAAGTTTTAAAAAGTACATTTGACCAATGTTTATAATGTACTTAATTATATGACTTGCAAAATAATATAAAATTATTTAAAGTCATTTAGCATGGTCAAAAATAAATAAATAATAACTAATTATTTAAATGATATTTAAATGTCTTTCTACAAAATTAATCATTTATCATATTAATTTATAATGTTTGAAATAATCTAAATTGAACCATAATAGCTTTATAGTATTTAAATTACATAAAAGAATTAATAATGTTTTTTTATATCACATTTATTATTATTTAAAACAAATAAATAAATTTAAGAATTTATAAGTTTTGAAATCTTTTGAAAATCAATTTAATAACTTCTGAAATAATTTTATAAAAATAATTTTTATTTTAACTAAACAATATATTAATATTGTATGCAAATTGAAATAATAAAATAAAGAATCAATAGCTAAATAAATAAAAAAAAGGTTTGAGGGACCCCGGATTCGAACCCGGGTCCCTTGTGTGGAGATGTGATGCTGTAACCGGTTGGGCAGAAGCCCATATCTGTTTAAGAACTTCTTTTTAAATCTTTTAAACTTTAAATCAGTAAACCCTCAATTCCTGATGAACCCTAGAACTGATTTCAATCCAATTGAACATCAAGATGATATTGTTAATGAAATAAATCATAGGGCTTTGATTCCCCATGAGAAATCGAGCATATTGATGTATGATACTTACGTTATTGGTTTCGGATTCGATGAAAATGATAGGTACCACCACCGCGACTTCGTGGATGTCGATTTAAGGTTCAAATGTTGTTCTTATTTCAATTAGCTTTGCAGATAGATTCGCAAATCGATGATAAGAAATAGCCCTCTTCCAATTTCTGATTATGTTGCTCGGAAAGTGGTTTTCGAGTATGTTACAGACGCGACGAGGATGGGTAATCGAGTGAAATGATTGAGTGGATTCCAGGTGAAATTGAGTTTAGCAATCGAATCCAGATAGGTAGAAGTTTGTTTAGGCTGAATTAATTTGATTATTATGGGTGTTTAAGGCTCGGATGATTATAGAGTTTAAGGCGTCGGTTACACGCTCGATTAAGCTTAGTAACCGACGTTTGAATGCGATTAACTGATGCGTTAAGGTTCGAATCATGTTCCAGAAGAGTTCCCAACGGTTTTTGGTATAAGAAACGAGGCTTTAAGGCCGTTTTGGCCTCGCCGGCGCCGCGGCCGGAGCCTGGCCGCCGGTGGCCGGGAATCGGGTAAGGGTGGGTTTGGTTTGGGTTTTATAAATTTACATCATTAACCCTTGTAGTTTTATTCTTTTTATTTTATGCACCAACTTTATATTTAAAGTTTCCAAAATAGCAATTTAACCCCCCCTAACTTAAATTCTTTTAAGTTTTTAAAACATTTCAAGTATTAGTAAAACACTATCACTATTAATATTATAACTTAAGTTTAATATTACTTTCATTATTATTATTATTATTATTATTATTATTATTATTATTATGATTATTATTATTAGTGTCATTATTATAATTACAATAATAGTTATTACTTTATTTAAGATTGTTAACACCTTAAATTTTAAAATAATAAGCAAACATTATAACACTTATAATGTTATTATTATTATTATTTTAATTTGTTAATCACCAAATTAATTATTAAGTATAACAAACCCCAAAGTTTCAAAATGACATAAAAGGCCCTTTTAGAATTTAACAAAATTAACTTCCAAGTTAACAAAATTACGAGATGTCACACCTAGTCTCCTCCCCATGAGTACCTCCTTAGTGCCCTTGTCCTTTAGCATGACTTGAGTATTGGTCTTCTTGTAAAACCATGTTAGTTTGTGAATTTCTCCATCATGAAGAACTTGTGTGGTTTGACGATGTAGTGGGTATTTTTTTCTAACACTCATTGCGCCCTCATAAGTGCTGTGATAAGTCGGCAGTGTGGAATCATCTTCTTGTCTGCACTCTCTCAACTATCCCAAACATTTATCAAGACTATGTGTCTTAACGAAAACATCCTCCTTCCTGTCAGCAAGGCATGAATTATTCGAACATCTGTTTGCCTTATAGTGTTCTTGTCACCTAATTTTGGGATGATGTTAAACATGCTGATCATGTTCAGGATCTTTGGCATGCTATGCATTTGGGTCCCTACAAACCGACCCCCAGTACTGTCTACAAACATGTCTTCCAATATGGTCATGTCTTCTTGGGATCCAAACTCGCTGTTCCATATCACTGCTTCGATGGGGTATTCATATTGATGCGCTGGTCGTGAGTCAAAGTTCACCACCTGTCGGATAGTGTCGAAGGACATCACCATCTCTTTTCTACCTACCCATCCTCTCAATGCAGTGGTGTGAGGTGGGTTGTCTCCATCTTCTCTTGCCAATGTTGATATCCATTCCAGAATGGCCTTGCTTGGGATGCTATCCTAGTGGCCTTCATCACGAAAAGTCAATGCAGCCTCCCAACCTAGTCTCTAGAACCTTTCCACTATGCCCAAAGCTTTGAAATCATCTAACAACGCAGCCCGTTCACATACGAAAATGTTGTCCATGTTCTTCACTCCTTTGTCAAATTTGCCTATGTACAAGTCTCTTTGCCAACGTGGGTCATAGGTGGAAAGCTTATGGGCACGAGTGAAGCTTGGTCTTGGCCCCTTGTTATAATCAACCGGTGGCATGTCTTCATCTTGCAAATCCCCTTGACCATGCTTCTTTTGTTTCTTAGATGACCTTGACGACTCGGGCTGCTTACCTTTTGACTTGCTTCTAAAGAGATGCATGATTCCTGCAAACAAATCGTTTCCTCAATTAGTTCTGGATGTCTAAGTGTTGGGGCAACCTTGGTGTTGGGTTCTTTTGTCATCATCTTATTATAGAAATATTTATTCCTAGAGCATACTCTTAGATTAAAATATGTAATTAGTCACTTGATTTGCATTTGTGAAAACATCAATAAAAAAATTTTTTTGGTTTTTTGTGGACTAAATTCAGTAAGAGCGCATGTGGCCTTCACCTCCCATCCCACCCGGATTCAATCTGCCCTAAGTTTGATTTATTTTATTTTTGTTGTTTTTTCTTATTTTTTTCCGGTTACTTTCATTTTGATTTTTTAATATCATAATTAATTTAAAACAGATTTCATTTTTCTCTTATAGTTTTTAAAATATAATATTTTATAAAATTCCGAACTCGTAGTTGTGACGTGTTTATTTTTATCTACGTTTTGATATAAATTTTGTACATACCCGACTTGGGTAAGATATAATATTTTTATTTTTTTCAAGACAACAAAATGTTTTTCAAATTCTCGAATATAATGTTATGATGTCTATATTTTCACCTACGTTTCAATATAAAATTTATTCAAAATCGACACTCACAATGCACATCGCTAAAATTCACGGGTCACGCATATTATTTTGTTACTTTTCTACACCAGCATAATATAATTCTTATTCTCAACAATGTGATGTTGTTATGGTATAGTTATTTCCACCTACGTCTCTATAGGAATTTAATTGAGAATCGAGCCCCACATGATGCAGATTCGGAAGCAATCAAATGGCTCAAGGACAATAGTTAATCAAAGACGATAAATCGAACCAAAAATTTCCAACAACACAAATTCTTTACTTTAAAATCAATCAAAAAACCCCCACAAATGAAAGCAACTCTAATATTTATACTAGTCCCTAACAACTTTAACGATAAACATGTATACACCAAATAAATAAAAGATACGCTAACTATACATTATTCAGCCTGGATCCCATTGATTCTTATCCTAGAACGAGTTCAAATCATGAGTTGTCATCCGTATCACCACAAGGCATGGCTAAAACTCACTATATATTTCAGTTTTCTTCACATCAACTTTTTTGATGTTCCTATTACACCGATGTCACGTGTTTATTTTTTATTTAGATATATCATCATACAAATTTTGAACACAACTCAAATAACAACTTTGGGATGATCAACACGCAATCTAACTTTTTTACATACTCATATTCTTTAGTGCTATAATGGAAATACATAAGGAATGAACATGTTTTCTATCTACAAATATATACATATGATGTTGTACGTAAATGTAACAAATATTTATCTGTTTGTAAACTGAAGTTTTGTATCCTCAAGGGTGGATCCACTGAACTACAGCCCAGTAATAATAAGAAAAATAAACCTATTTATGCAGGCCCCCTTTAAAATTCCACAAACAGACCCCCGAACAAATCATGATTGGTCCCAAAGAAGTTTTGATTAGACCCCATAGAGAACAGTTGAACAAAACACTTTAATTAGTCAAAGGAAATTGGCAAAAAAATTTACTTTTTTGTTCTTAAATTCTGAGGGTTTTTAGTTTGGTGAATTGTTTTATGTTTTTAGTTTGCATTTTAGCTTTAGGGTTACTTGGATTAATAAGAATTGTGTGACTTTGTAATTTTCTGTTTTTATAATGCTTTTAAATATGAACAAAAGATTTATGTACCGTATAGGAGCTTTTTTTAACCAAATGTACCAAGTTTCCAGCAGTTGTATACTTGTATGTATTGGTTATATTCATATATCACGTAAAAGTTTCTAATTGATCAAATATACCAACCTGCTTGTTGTTTAAGAAAATGGTTTAAGAGACTTGTGTAAAGAGTTGCTTTAACAGGCATCGTCTGAATTCCATATAAGCAAGTCACATGTAATCTTTATGACCGTGCACAGCATTCCATCCAAAGATCCTAAAACCAACAAATCACAAGATCGAGCGTCGAATGGCAATTGAATTGTGCTGTCATACGAACAATATGGTGAATCCAAGCAAATACTATGAAATAAATTATCTTTTTCATCGATAGAAAGAATTCTCTGAGCATAAGATAGTTTCATTCGATTACAATGAATCCTTGTAAAGTATCTAGCTAGTTGATATGAATGACCTTCACTTGTTGCACATAACCTTGTACTGATTAATAGTCTTGAGAAGATCTCCAACATTAACACTGAAAGTCACGAATAAAAAGCATAACTAAAGTAAAAGAAAGTTATTATGTAAATATTAAGTAAACAATAGGAGGATTATATCCACTACTAAGAAGCAGGAACAAAAAATAACAAAGAAGAACACTAATAATAATAAGCATCACATCCGTAATGTAAACTAAAGGGCAATTCATGAACAAAGGTCATCTATTAACAGGCTAATAATTTAGGTATGACATATATATATATATATATATATATATATATATATATATATATATATATATATATATATATATATATATATATATTATATATATATATATATATCTATATATATATAATCTATATATATATATATATATCTATATATATATATATATATATATATATATATATATATATTCAATGAAACATGTAAAATTACAAAACAGTATGATACCCGTTTCTTTACAAGACACATTGTAAAATGTAAATATTACAGTGTGTTTGGGCAGCTAAATAAACTTAAATACCGGCTACTTGTGCAATCCATTTACTTTATATGTTAAACCTGATTAGAAAGTCAATAGATATTTGTGTTACTGCAGAAAGTTTTTAAAAAAATGTTAATCAGTTTAAAGTGTTAGACGGCAGAACTTGTAAATGTTTTCCATTTATTTTTTTTTTGTTTCAAGTTTTGGTAAGTTATGCAATAACTATTTTCCGGTGCCTTATAAAGCTTGTATCGCATATAGACTTATTACAAGCAAAATAAGTCTAACCATTCTATGTAACAACACATCCATAAATTGCAGAACAAAAATGGATCTTCGTGTTCCAAAATTACCACTGAATTTTGAATAAATAAACTTTAAATACTAACTAGTTTTTATACTTAATATCATTTCAATAAAAGATTTTTAATAAAATCTTATTTATTTCGAGAAATAAATTATGATTAATATAGTATTAAATTAGTTTTATTAATAAACTTTTTTAAAGTACAGATCTTTAGCAAATATTGTAAATTTAATGGCATCATACAAAGTTTAATGATATATTTATCTTTTTATATGATTTTACGAGTTAGTTTGTAAAAGTTGGGTGGTCCGAAACCAAAAGGAAGAATTAATGTGAATCTCATTTTCATGTTTGACCATACACTCCGAAAGTTATCTTTTTCGATGTTACACCAATAAATCTATCTCCACATGCCATGTTATCATTTGACATCCATCATATTAAATTATTAATGTTAAATATATCTATGATACGAAATAAGATATTGAAATCAATATATGTTCAAAATTTTAAAGATAAACCATTTAATTTTTTGTTTGATCATGATAAATTGTTTTTTTAAATACATTTGTATTTTCGTTAAAATTAATTGCAAACGTGTTCCAAAAGTATATATATTTTTATAAATTAAAATACACAAATGTTTGTAATTTTTTTCATAGAAATTACAATAATTATTGATAAAAATAGTACAAACATCACATAATGTTTATAAAAGAATTGTAAAACATTAAAAAATATTTTTTACGAAGACAGAACCATTAGTTTTTTTATATTTATTTCATAGTATTTGCTTTTCATCGAGTTTCCTTAGTAGAGTATTATACATAATATACTTTTTTCATTAACTAAGTTTCCTTTTCATCGAGTTTTCTTAGTAGAGTTTTATTACATAAATGATCTTGTGGTATCTGTTAATTTAGTTACCTATAATCAAACCAACTTCATCTACTAGCATAATATATGTACGTTTATGACTTTTATATAAAATATCTAAGGGTAATATTATAAATGCATACATCATTACATCCTAGTCCTAACCATTTTGTATTTTCGTCTATTTGAGTTATTGTATTTTGGATTTTGATTGTTAAATTATAAATTTTTTTTTTTCATATAAGTGGTATAGAAGTTAACTATTATAATGATACATATTTATTTTATGAGTTAAAAGCTTGTAATACTAAAACGATAATTAGATAACTAAAGAAGAAATAACATAATCATAAATGCGGACAAAGCGAAACTTATAATATTGAAACAATAATTAGATAACTAAAGAAGACAAAACATAGTCATAAAGTTGAAAAATCGAATATTTCATTTTTTTATAAAGACAAAAACATAGTTAGAGTTTTGGGATGAAATCAATGGTAAAAGTAAAAGAAGAGGGAAAAAATTACAGGTGGTCCTAAATGGTGCTTTGAAACTCAATATCTCTGCTTTTTTCTGATGCACTGACTCCAGTAAAAAAATGACAAATCAATAAAAATTAGTGACATGGATCTACTAAATGTGTGAGCATGTCGTACGACATAAAATAAGAATGTAGTATTATATGGTGGCAATGGATACGTAGCATGTATGGAGTGTTTTGTGTAATATAAACATCCAATCTACAACCGTACGCTTGTGAGGTATTTTAATGTTATAAATAAAAGTGAAAAAAGCATTTAAAAAGTGTGACATGTTAGCAAAAGAAATGAAGTAGTTTCTATTTGATTGGGGCAGTCCGGATTGAGTGTTTTTCTTATCCAAATGCCAAGAAGCATTCAAATTGTAGGATTTAGCTGATTTTAGACGGTTTAGACCATAACGGTGTATGTTTTATATAATAAATCGATTTAATATTATATTAAAATCAATAGGTTTATCAATTAACAAAGTTCACTTCTCCTCCTCACAGAACCTAAAAAGCATATGATGTAGACCCCTTAGGTTTTTGAGTTGTTTTATTGGTTGTTTGGTGAAATAAAAGTGTGGTCCTACTTTGCTGCAAAAAGAAAAGAAAGAACCCCTTCAGGGTATATATTTTTTGTTATCAGTGCAATGGTATTCAAAGGACCAATGGAATATCAATATATCATCCTCTTTTTTAATTTTATTTAATGAATTCAACCTTTCTCTTTTCATCAACCAATATTAAATAACAACTAGAATTTTAGACTCAAGTTTGGTTTTCTTACAAAATTTTGATCCATTGATCTGTGCGTTGTTACGGGTAAAAAATATTTAGTTAATAACGAAATTGTCAACATATCAAATGAAACTGCCTAATAAAACAATGTTTAAACATTAGTTAACATAAAAATTAACAAAACCGTTAAAAGGAGTGATAAGTTTGTAAAAAAAAGAAAATAAAAAATAAAAGAATTAAATAAAGAAAAAAATTAAAAAAGAAAAAGTCACAAATATATTCCTAGTGCGATTAAGAATATATAATCATGTTTTCTAAGGGTGTTCAAAAAATTCGAAATCCAAAAATACTCGAAATCCGATCCGTATCTGAATCCGAATAAATCGATCCGAATCCTTATTCGGATATTCGGATCGGATCTCATCTTAATCCAAAATTCCTTATTCGGATTTCGGATATCACAATTTTTTTATTCGGATTATTCGGATATCCGATTAATCCGAATAAGACTTCAACTATATTTCTAACCCAATACACATTACTCAACTATCAATTATGTTTTCAACTCAATACACAACAATATTTACACATTCTAGTCATAATCCTAAATAATTATATAATAATCGACCTTCATTCTAAATTAGAGATTCTAATCTTCGGGTTCTATATAATTATCTATTATATTTTAATTTTGAATTTGCATACAAGTCAAATTTTATTTTTCAGTTTTATATCTTATTGTGATCTTCAACTTATAAAATGCTAAGAATAAAAAATTAGCAAAAAAAATGAAACAAAAAATAGAAAAAAAATGGTTATTTAGTTTTTTCGGATAAATTCGGATTATTCTATATATCCAAATCCGATCCGAATTGATTCGGATAGATTCGGATCGGATAGAAAAATACTTATTCTGATCGGATCAGATCGAATTTCGAATAGAGTCCTGAAACTTTCAAATCAGAATAATCCGTTATCCGATACAATTAACACTACTGCTTTCTATCAATAAGGCTTAATGAAGACTAGTTTTAACATGGAAAAATGTGAGGCTAGCTTTAAATGGTGATGATATGAAGTTGACAAGGACCATGACAAGACATGGGGCTAATGGACAAAGAAATCTAAAACCAGTAAATATCGATTTCCTTCGGTTGCACTTTCCATTATATGATATGATTGTTCTTTCGTTATTGATAAGTTAGTTTAGGTTTTAATAGGATATCTTATCTTCAACTAAGTTATTGGTGACATCTCACACGAAAATTGAGTAGAAGTTTAGAATTTTATTATATCTAGCATTAAAAGCCATGTGTTACGGTGCATCAAACCATAGAAAAACTAATGTTTTCGAGACTTTATATTAATAAAGCATCATTGAAAATTTTAACATTGAAATGTTGATAAAAATAAATATGTGAGTGAGAATTTTAAATAAAAACTTAGGTTAACGTGAAATATAGTAAAATCTTTAAAATTTTGTATTAAGATAAAGAATTTTTTTTATTAATGGGGTAAATTTACAAAATATATTAACATTTGGGGTAAAAAAAAAAAATTACTTAAGGGGTACCCGCCGGTGGCACCGGCGGGATCTCCCTCTGAACAAAACATTGAATGACATTGATGTGGACTGGACTGTCGAAACATTGAATTCAATGACATTGACTGTCGACCACCCAGAACCCGCCGGTGGGAATGGCGGGTAGGTGGTTAGGTCAAGACCGCAACCGTTTCCCTATCACAATTAAATACAAATAAAAAAAAAATTTCTATTATATAAACCACTAAACTCAACTCTCATTCCAAATTCCAAATTTACTCTTCACAATACACACTAAACTCTCATTCCAAATTCTTTATTTCTTATCAAACTCAAAGTTTTTATTCCATGGCGAACTGGGGTGTTACATCGGGTCCTTTGAATACGGAATTGTTGTTTTTGGTTGGTGAGCATAGAGCTGCTCATTATTTTCAGAATCCAGCGAATGATGCCGGTATTTTGCGTCCTAGACGGGGGGACACCAATTTTTGGAGACTCATCAAACACAAGCCTATACCCAGTAATGTTATGCCTTATATAAGGATAGCGGGTTTTGGTGGTATTATTGATTGCGGTTACCGTAAGCTTGATGGTGGTTTGATTACGGCTTTGGTAGAGAGATGGCGGCCTGAAACCCACACGTTTCATTTACCTGTGGGAGAATGCACGGTAACCCTTCAAGATGTTCAAGTCTTATGGGGTTTACAAGTTGATGGTGATGCAATTACTGGCAGTGATGTGGCGATGAACAAAACTGAAATAATAGATTTGTTCGGGCGTTTGACAGGTTGTTTTCTTGATCCCCATCATATAGAAGGTTTAAAAATAAATTTGGTTGCCATTTTAAAAGAAATTGAAAAAGATTTCCCTACAAATGCCTCTATTGAGCAATGCCAGCAGCGTGCTCGATTAATAATATTATACATGATTGGGGCGACTTTATTCCCCGATTCATCTTCCAACTGGATCCATGTTAATTTTTTAACACATGTTGAAGATTTAGAAGAGTGTGGCCAATTAAGTTGGGGGAGTGCTACTTTAGCATGGTTGTATAGACAGCTATGCAAGGCAACAAAAATAACAGCTACTGATGTTAGTGGACCGTTATTTTTGTTACAATTATGGGCTTGGGAAAGGCTACCTACCCTTTCCCCGATTAATGACTTTAATCTCGACCCTAATACACCATACGCATTACCATATAGTGCAAGGTATGTTACAATCATGTTTATTCTATTTTTTGAATTTATATTTATTAATTTTGTTTAACCGATATTTGTTTTGAATTATATTTAAAGATGGCAGGGAGGAAAACTTAGCTATATTTCAACAACTCCGAGCTGCTTGAGCGCATATAGATCATCTTTACATTCGTTGAATAATAACATGGTATTAATTTTTAATTATTATTAATCACAAAATGTATATCATGAAAAGTTTAACAATTTAAAGTTTGTTTTTTATTAGTTTAACTGGAGGCCTTATGATGAAATTATACACTGTCTACCTGAGATTTGTAGAAGTGGTAATTTATGTTGGAATAGTGATACATTTCTCATAGTTTGGGAATATATTGAGCCACACAATGCTAGCAGAGTAATGAGGCAATTTGGGATGATTCAAACGATCCCTAGAAGGTTACCAATTTCACAGCAGGAACATGTTCGACTTCACAATATATCGCGTAAAGGGGGGAGAAATAGTAATTAGGTACAGAAACATATTGTGTATATCCAAGCGTGGCATAATCGACATGCTACTGTTGTGAATGGAACCTACACAAATTCCACTGTTGCTTCAGAAGAATACATGCGGTGGTATATGGATCATACAGTTAGATTTGTAACGAACCCGGCCCATCAAGCCCAAAATCCCCATGGGTTCCAAAACGATGGACAAAATTTGGCAATGCTGGTATTATTATTATTATTATTATTATTATTATTATCATTATTATTATTATTATTATTATTATTATTATTATTATTATTATTATTGTTATTATTATTATTATATTAACTTTTGTAGATGCAAGGAATGAGCCAGTTTTC
The DNA here is from genome assembly GCA_025215565.1 of Flaveria ramosissima. Classification (NCBI taxonomy): domain Eukaryota; kingdom Viridiplantae; phylum Streptophyta; class Magnoliopsida; order Asterales; family Asteraceae; genus Flaveria; species Flaveria ramosissima. The sequence goes on from CM046032.1 coordinate 48,524,419, forward strand.
TCAAATGGCTGGCAATGAAACGGTTAGCAACTTGGCTAGCCAGTATTTGAATTTATCGCATGCTGATTATGGAGGTTATCTACCAGCTCATGTGATGGAAAATCCAGTTCATGTTCAACTTCCACCTGTCACTCAACGTTTACGTAGGAGGGGTAGAGGACAAGGACGAGGAATGATGGAAAATCTAGATCATGTAGAAGAACAACAAAATATGAGCCCACAAAATATGGAGAACCAAAATTTTCACGTGGGGCAAGACTTTGGATCACCACAATTTACCCCTCCCTTTCAACATAACTTTTTTTATGAGGGTAATTCAAGCAGTCATTTTCAAATGGGCACCCAAAATTTTGGTGAGGCGGGTCCCTCATCTAATTACTCATCCCCGCAAACTAATTTTTTAAACCTTTTTGACAATGCTAGTCCATTACCATATTACCCTCACTTCCAAGAGACTGGTGATGTTGTTGATCGGTTTTCAAATAATCCGTCAAACCGATTCGATTTAAATGATGAAGCAACCGAGACAGATGAAGAATCTGATGCTCCTAATCGTACTCAGCCTTCACAAGGATTTTAATTATTGTTTTAATGTTATAATTTTTGTATGGATGCTATGCAAGTTTTATCTATCAAATATTTTATCCAATTAGTCATCTTTATTTTATAAGGACAAACATAATAAACACAATAAACAGTAACAAGTAGTTAATAAAAAAGATCAAACAATAACAAGTACTTAATAAAAAAGATCAAACACAATAAAAATAACATGTATCCTACGGTTGTGAGTTTCGACACGTACTCATGTTATGACCCGGTTGTCTACATATGGAACATTTACGTACAACGGGTTCATCTGGATGATGACGAACATCCATCTCATTATGTATCCTACGGGTGCGTCTCCTACCTCGTTTTGTTGTAACCTTTGATGGGTCAGCTCTAATCCTCCAACCTGGGTCTGTCCAGTAATCAGGATGACGAAGTGGGTAAAAATGCCCACTATACTGTTTTTGATAAGCTGCAGTAGTGTATACCTCATGCACAGTGTAAAAAGGTGACACACCCCTTTGTCGGCAAACAGCAATCGCATGTGAGCACGGGAATCTGAGCATTTGCCATTTACCACAAGTGCATGTTCTATCATTGAACTCCACAGTATAAACATTTCCACCAGCTTGATTATTATTTATCTTTGACAACACCCTGTATCTTGCCTCGTGGTGATCAAAATCTGTTATGATATGTTGCTGCCCAATAAGATCACGGGATTCAAACAAACGCCATAAACGGGGGGGTAAACCTGTGTTGCAAGATGTTGCAATTTCCTGGTGTTTTCTGTATTGCTCAACTGTTTTCTCAAACGTGCAATTAATAATGGCTTTAATTGGCATAAGCCTTACTCCCCGCAGTGTGTTGTTAAAACTTTCAGAAATGTTTGTCGTTAGGTTACCCCAACGACGTTGATTTTTATCATGTACAATCGTCCATTTTCTTTCTTTGATAGCTTTTAAATATTCCCAAGCTTCAGGCTTAAGACTTTGCATTTCAGCTACAAATAAATCATACTTCCTTTGTTGGGAGGTGCTTCCAATCAACCAACAAATCTTTTTTAAAGTAGACACCTTGAACTTGTGCATCATGTTACTACGCACGTGTCGAAGACAAAATCGATGAACCACATTGTTTACCATATCTTCAACATTTTGCATAGCGGTGATAATACCTTTATGTCTATCAGAAATAACACACAATTTTTTCCCCCTTCCAACAAAATCATGATGAACTCCAACATGGGACCACAAGTGCTGCAAAAACCAACTCCAACTATCTGTCGTTTCTTCGTCAACGATGGCATAAGCTACAGGCACTACGTAGTTGTTTGCATTTTTAAAAACTACAATTAACATCTTAGCTCGATACGATCCCTTCAAAAACGTACCATCAACAGATATCACAGGTTGACTATGCTTGAATGTGTTGATTACCGGACCAAATGCCCAAAACACATACTTAAACATATGATATTGAGATGAACTAACCGGATGATGTAACCATTCCACAATAACTTGGTTTGTTTCTTGTAGAGCATTGATGTACCTTGGAAGTTCTTCAAAATTACTGTCCCAAGTACCGTATATTATCTCAATAGCAGCCTTTCGAGCTCTCCACGCCTTATTATACGAAACATCAACATTCAACGTGTCTTTAATGTGTGCCTGAATTTGCTTGACTGGAAAAGTAAGGTCTTGGCGAATAAAGTGGATGATGCGATTTACAATATCTCTAGATTTCAAACCTCTATTGTTGTTGCCAACAACACTACCAAAGCAATTGTGTGCATTGACCCATCTAGATATTCTCCACATGTTGTGATGTTTAGGCTTGGTAGCGTACACAAACCAACTACATTGAGGACCAATGGGAAGATCACTGCTATAATTAGGGCTAGTTGTGTAGCATTTTGCTCTATATGCATCACTTTTACTTTCAACAACAAACATTTCCCGGTTACGTGCAACATTCCATAATCGGACCGCATGCGTTAAATCATATTTTGATTTAAAGAACATGCCGACATGGATTTCTTTTGTTTCTTCATTCCATACATCCATGTAGTCTTCATCATCAAAATCAGTAGCTTCATAATCTTTTAATTCTCGGGGATCTTCAGAAAAGGTCATCTCTCCGTAAGAGATACCTTGATTAACCACAAAATTATGGTGCTCACTATTTTCATACCCATCTTCATTATCGGTTGATTCATCACGTGACGGAACGGATTCGGAATCTTCACTTCTTTGTGAACCATCATCATCCGAGTTATCAAACCCTCCGTGTTCATCATCATTTAGATCAAATTTGATTGATGAGTTGAAATATACCCCATGTTAAAATTGCTTGATGGACCGGCTTGATGATCACGTGAACTTGCATTGACTGGAAAGGTAGTAACTGTTTGTGTAGGTGATTCGGATACAGAAAACCCTCGTAGAAGATCCATACAATTTGATTGTTGGAGTGACATTATTGGATCCAAAATTACGTGAATATTTCCAATGAAATTTTCCACATATTCTGCCAATTGATACAATACTTCAAGACTCGAGTCATTAAAAATTTCTGATGTTTGAGAAAAACCACCGTACGTGTAAAATAGTTTGAACCTCAAATTATAATATTCTCGTGAAAGTTGAAGATGATCGTAAATGAAATCAACAAACGAATCGTACGAAATTTTTTGAATAACAATAGTGGTACTTCTGGTAGAAGCATCACACATAACATTTCTGTTCACAAAAGAAACATCACCACCCCAGTATATTTGGATAAAATAAGGTCTAGACATGATGAAATTTGTTGGTATGAAAAGGTTTTCGTTTAAGTTGTTTGAGGATGGGTTATTAAGTGAAGATAATATGGTTGTAGGGTTGATGGGTTGTAGAAGGGTTGATGGGTTGTAGAAGGGTTTCGTTTAGAATGAATGTTTAGTGGGTTTGGGTTTATATAACAGATTTTTTTTTTAATGTGTTGAAGGGTCGAAACCCTAACCACCTACCCGCCATTCCCACCGGCGGGTTCTGGGTGGTCGGTCAATGTCATTCAATGTTTCGACAGTCCACATCAATGTCATTCAATGTTTGTTCAGAGGGAGATCCCGCCGGTGCCACCGGCGGGTACCCCTTAAGTAATTTTTTTTTTTTACCCCAAATGTTAATATATTTTGTAAATTTACCCCATTAATAAAAAAAATTCTATTATCAGTAAAAGACCAACTTAGCGAAACAATAAAAGACCAACTTAAACATGAAAGTGATAAAAGTAAATGTTGCCATGAAGAATAAATACAAAAAAGAATATACAAAACTTTTATAACCAAAATATAAAATCGTAGCGAACCATGGCCCGTCCAACTTTTAGAATTTGAAAATCATATATAATCGTGTGAAGTGAGTCGTGACGTGACGTGACGTATAACATAGTTATAATTAAAAATATAGATATATTACTCAACATTTTTCTATATAAGATCATTTTATGAAGTTATCCAACGTAAAAATTGAGTGATATATTTATATTTATATATCTTAATTATGCTCCATTTCATTATCATAATTCATAACACAACACGTTTGATCTTCAACCCTCACATATTGATATATAAACTAAATATTAGTTTGGGTCTGTTATGTATACGTATATATTAAAAAGTCTATGTTTGTGTCTAGTATGTAATTATGTAAATATATAAGGGTCAAGTATGTGTTATTAGAAAACTTGGTGGTTGGTTCTAGGGCTATATATACCCTCATATGTATGTGTCGACGATAGTGATGAACAATTTGTATGTATGAAAGCAAGTATTATCAAATCTCTGCAAGTTCTATCAATTATTCTATCTTGTTCATCCGATTTGTATATCTGATTTACCAACATCACACACACTCGTATATATAAATGGCTTCAAGAATCTCCACCTTCGAAATTGAAGCTCCTCCGGCCGCAGCACCACCTCCGCCAGCTGCAGCACCACGCCCCGCTACAGCCGGTGATGATCGTATTGCGATCCCTTTCTCTTTTTTATGGCTGCTTGTGCCTGTGTTTTTATTTCTTCTGTACGTCATCATCGCCCACTTTGTTGTCAATGCGGGCGACTTAAAAGCAATCGCTAGGATAGAGAATAAACTTGTCACGGTTTTTCCAAACAACACAACCGTCACCTTAGGCGGTAGTGTTGATATATCAATAAAGTTAAGAAAGACGGGTAGAATCCATCCCGTCCCTGACGTGGTGAAGTTCAACCTCACCATTGCAAATATTAAGAATCATCCTGTTTCTGCATTTTCATCCGCCTCTTTCAACATCTCTACCGAAGAGATGAAGCTGAAGTTTGAACCGTATGAAACTCGGCTTCCGAAGGAACTTGTATTGTTGCTTAAGCAACAACTAGAAGAAAACAAAGTGTGGCTGAACCTTGATATAGACTTACATTGGCATATTAAGGATAGGAAGGTGGAAGTTGATGTTAAAGGGTACAGACACACTAGATTAACATGTAATTTTCCTCTCTTTAATGGAAAATATAAAGGGATTTGTTATTAAGTTTTTTTTGTCTTTTCTCTCTTTTATTTGAAGTCAATTAACTTTATGCATTACTTAGGACTTGTGCATTACCAGTTTAATAATGCATTCAAACAGTTATTATCGTTATTATCGTTATTATTATTATTATTATTATCATTATCATTATCATGTGAAGTTAAGTTGGTGTATAATTGTTGAATGTAATAGCGTAAATCAAAAACCACCGCCTAAGAATAATCGCATGAAAACTCTAATTAAGATCAAGAAATGAACGAACAAAAGATTGCAAAGAAACTATTGAACGAAAAAAAAAGCAACTGAAATAATCCATATGAACCCGTATGAACAGTACTTTGACTTTATTCATTGACCATGTTTCAGTAAGAACGAAGATGATGTTTAAAAGGCATGCATTTCAAAAGAACACCTTCCTTTAATGCATCGACATAGAGTTATGCCCATGGGCTAAAGAGTATGTTATTTGTTTTAAGTTTTCATTTATCTACATATATTTTCTAAGTTCTATGTTAATGAATTGCATTGTTTTTAATCTTTATAATTGTCAGGTTATTGAAGAGTGTTGGCACGGAAATCCAAATTGGAGATCAACATTTACAAAGATAATCTCTGTGTTCGAATCATTTTATAATTCCTTTGATTGTATTAATCGTAGGAGGCATTATAAGGTATAACTTTTTTTCTAGCTTATCTGGGTGTAATTACATTTTAATATCACAAGATGTACCGATTTATGTTTTACATTGTTTTCATTATTAAATCTGTGTCATACATGGAATTTCTAATGTGCTGTTTGTGCGAAGTATTAATATTAGTTGTGTTAATACATCTTTAGGTTTGCATCAAAGTATCAGTTTTGGTCTGAACTTATATGATTGCATTGTAGAATTTAGTAGTATTAAATGGCTAAAAAAGAAGTCTGGGAGCAAAGTTTTTGTGGATCTGACAAGTGAGTTACTAATCGCTCCATCTTATTAAGTCAATGTTTTTCTTTATGAACCGATGGTTTTGTGGGGCATACTTGTAGTTATAGGACTTACTACTACTTCAAAGAAGTATACCCATAGTGGATGTGGGGGGCCTAGGCAGGTTGCACTGGGCTCACAAAAAGTATATCTGTTTAATATTCTATATGATTATTCTAGCATCCGAATAACCATTGATTTTTTGAATATGGTCATTTAGGACGCTTTTTAATTTCATTAACACACTTTGGGTTTCTTATGAACCGTCTCCTTTTTTACATGTTTGGATTTATCCGTTTGACATGTCAAAATGATTAATAGCTCTTTGTTTAGAGAGGCCAACTATATACAACTTTATATGAACCTGTATAAATTTTTTATATGTATACTGCAATTGTGTCTTTTTTGTTTCTTGAACTTATTTTTGCACAACTTTAGGTTGGTGTGGTAATTATTGTGCCTTTTAGTTTTTAACTATGAGTTGTGAGAATTATGGCCAAGTTATTGTTTTTGTTACCTTTGAGTTGGTAACATTTGTGGAATGTAGTTAGTTTTATCCTTTTAGTTTCAAGTGTTTTGTATACGTATCTTTTTGTGATGTTTTTCTGTTATGCTGTTTTTATTTCTCATTTTGTCTCCTTTTGATTCAAAATCTATTGACTTATATTGTGAAATCTAATTGGCTGATTACTGTGCTTTTTAGGAGATTAAACGTAATTACAGAATACTTCAAGATTTATATGAGATTTGTAATTTGACATCCAAAGGTTGTTTCTATTTTGTAAGAGGTGGTAATCGCCTAACTTGATCTCTATTTATCTCTTACAAGTTCTCATCATTAGTTACTTATATTGTGCAACAACCATGTTAACTTATAGAAATAACACATATTACGTCCTTAGGTTATCGAGTTAAAAGTCACTAGGAAATGAGTCTTTTTTGGATATAAAACTGAAAGTTGTTATCTTTGTTTTGAAGCTGTTGCATCACACATTAATTGAGTAGGAAGTTCATACATTTTTCTTATTCATCAGTTACGGATATTCGTGCAATTATTTTACACTTTTTATATTACAATAGCCTTTTGCGGTATAGTATATATTTTTAATGTGTTATGAGTTTGTATAAAGTTGTTTCAGTAAGGTATCAATGTATATCATTTGTATATATCATCAACCATGAATGTAATTGTACTTGTAAAGTGTAAACATCTAATTAATGTATTTAGTTTTTGATTATGTTTATTCTTTAATTAATGATTTAATGATATGTGAATTTTTTAAATCAACCGTGTAACACACGGGTTCTAACCTAGTAATATATACATATAAATAAAGTATATTACGAATATTTGAGTTATAATGTATATGTAAAAAAAATTGTTTTATTATAACCATTTTTCTATATTCCAAAATAATCACTTCTAAACCTTTAGTTAGCTAAGCCCTATTGACGAGCGTTACGCGTGTGATTAATGATGTCAATCATAGCTCAATAAATTAACAATCATAATCTTTTGTGCATCACAGATTAACCATAATATTGAGAAGTATGTTACTTTATCTATAGAATGTTTCTTTTGGGTTACAAGCCTTTCATATGTAATTTAAAAATATTTATATTTAGTTAAGTAAAAGAATACAGATTCGTAATAAATCTTCACGTGTTTGTTGATGTTATTTATGGAAACGAGTACACATATTCTTCTTCATTATCAGCACTTTTTCAAGCACCATATATACAAATTTCAATTGACATTTTCAAACATTTCCTTTACAAACTATTGAAATACTACCTCGTTTAAGAAGCATTTATTTTTTTGTTTTTCTTGTTTTGTTTATTATTTCGGCAAATATACGACTTTAAGAATTATTTATTTAGTATATACAAAACATTAGTTTACAAACAAATAAATACTACTTAATTACTTTTATGTATAAATCCTATAGATTAATAAATAGAAAACTTCTTGATTCTTTGTATATTTGTACATGTTATAACAATAACAACATAAGCATATAAAAGATAGATCTTTATGTTGATCAGCTTAAAATTAAGTTGCCATTTGAGTTGTGTTATAAAAAGTGTTTGATAATATCTACGAGTCTTAAGATCCAAAGGGGTCAAAATTTCTGAAGTCGTGAGTTAGAACATCTACTCACCAAGTAATATATGTTTTAACACTTAGCATTTTAATCATAATTTAAAAATGGAAGATCGATAATCAAATTGATAAATAAATATGGAAGGTTTATAATTTTCATGAAACGTAATTATAGGGTTTGTCATTTCATGATGTTATATATATTAGTTTTAAATTTTAAATGAAACAATAGAATCTTGTGATTCGATCTTTTTTTTTAAATTTGCTAACACGTCAAAATAAGCTCGAGATAAAACGCTTTACGTCCGCAATGGACTCCGGTCAAAACTCAAAAGAGTACGTTGTTTATCAGCAACTTATTATATGATTGTATTTTGCTTTTGTAAAATAAAAATAAAAATATTACATATCCTTTCAAATTTTCATTTTACCTTCATTCATAAGAAATTTTAGTGGTACATCAAATTATTATCATTAAACAAGCGAGTTACAAATGAGCTTCATAATATTTATTCGTTTCAATATTTGGTCGGTCACATCAAATTAACTTCATTCATCGACGACTTATTATTTTATTTGTATCACTGTTCGGTAGGTTACAGAGAAAGTGAGTAAATCGGTGTTGTGTTAATAAGCTAAAGTTGAGCCAAACGAATGAATTACAAATGAGCTTCATATTTTTACTTAATTTGATGTATTTAAGGTTCAAAATAATGTGGCATATGTTGAATTACTTATGAAGTACAGGAGTTAAATTAACTAATTAATTTATTTGGAACGGCAAACATATATGACTCTATTTTAAATGATAGGTTATATTAATCGGATCTATCTATCTGTTTTTTAATCAAGACCGCATCCCCACCCTCTCGGGAGAAATACCGCTTTATGTTTATAACATTTGAATAATGTAAGCTATTGGGATACATTTAAAATTTTTAACCTATGAAATACCACTTTATGTTTATAACATTTGAATAATGTAGATACATTTTTATCCAAATAGCTTAAATGCAAGGGAGTTTTTGTGGATAAATACGGGATGGAAAGTAGCAAACACCCCACATGTGTTGACTAAGAGTTGTGGATACAAGCTGTAGGAGGCATGAAAAAAAGGCAAAGTGTACAGGCTAAACAATATTAACAACTCATATGTACATGGTAAACAAAACCTCAAGGTATGCTTTCTTAAGAGATCGATGTCTTATTGTTATCTTAATAGATATCAACGAATCACTTATAATAATTGAGTAAAATTTTATTTTAACATATAATATACTACAACTCTATCATTTTTAAGTTTTTGACTATTTTGGTTGTTTTGCAGATAGAGAAGTTGAATGAGGTTATGAAGGAGCTCGTTAAAGAAAAAAAGAAAATAAATAAAGGATGAATGGAATTAATAAGGAGTTGGTTGCTGAAAATGAAACTATGCGTGATAAAAAGGAAAAGTTTAAAGAAATGTTAAAAGCTATGACTCAAGGAGAACAACCATCTACCTAGGCTATAACAATTTATTTTAAATGCTAGAATATTCATCATACTATGATAACTCTTTTAATATGACATTTAGTTTGTAATGTGATGTTTGCTTTAGTTCAATTTTAAAATCTAGATAATTTGTGATATTCTAAAGTATAAGCATTATTAGCAGGTTTAAAATAGAAAATGACTGTAAATAAAAAACATTTTGGTTGTAATAACTTTGTAGCGGTCGAAACGGTTGCAACCATTCGGTCACAATAACCTATCGTGGTCGCAAAAAGGTCGCAAAACAGTCGCAAGAATTCTTTTGCAATAACCCATTATGTGACAACCCGTGTTTTCAGGTTACTACCAATCTAATTGTCATTAACAATCCTTGCACCACTACATGTTATGTGTTTAATGAAATTTTTTTTTGTGAATTGAAATAATAATATTAGTATTATTATTCAATTAGCAACCTTAACCTCAACTCATTTAGATTTAAAAAAAAAACTTAATGTATTTAATTAACACTTAAATTAAATCAACTCTATGCTCCATAACCAACTCCCCTATTAACCCTCTTCTTAAACCCCCGACCCCACAAACCCACCTTTCTCACAACACATTCAATCATTATTTCCCTTCCTCAACCCACTGCGAACCTCGAACGCCCACGGTAGCATTCTCCACCCCACCGCCGGTTTCGATCAACCTGCCATCACAACGAAGACCGCCGTACGCAATCGACGTCACTGCAACTTCGCAGTCGTGCATCGAAGGACATTGGTTTCCGGAACGCATCGTTGAAAAAGGTAAGCGATTCGATCATCTAACGTCACGTTTTCTTTCACGTAACCGGGTTCGACTACTCGAAACGAAACACCGACGCTCCGGTTCACGTAGGGTCGTGAACCGTCGGCTAAATCCCGAAAGAAACACAGCAGCCGTAGGCTGCTGTGTGTGGTCGGGTATGTATGTATATGGGTCGGCTACGTAATTATATGGGTGATCGGGAATATATATGTGCATATGTATTTTGGGTTATGATTAAACATGCGATCTGTGGATTTTTCTTGACCAAGCAATATATATATATATATATATATATATATATATATATATATATATATATATATATATATATATATATAAATTGTGTGCATGAAAGTAATCAATGCATTACGTGTGTGTGAAAGAAATTAGATATATAATTGACAAGGGTGCGTGCGTTAATGGACAAATATATAATAATAATAATAATAATAATAATAATAATAATAATAATAATAATAAAATTTAATTGTGTTACGTGGGTGTGTGTAGTGGTTGATATATATTATATTACGTATAATATATATAATAGGAGTGCATGCATTGTAAATTAGATATACATATAAGTGAAAATTTAGTATACGTATAGGTACTCAGGTATGTTATGAAGAGCATATATTGATTGTGGATTATGCAGCGTAGACTATTATCATAATTAGAGTAACTATACGACATATGTATAAAATTTTATGTTATGTTGGGGATTTATAATAGTTGATTCTTATGGTTAAGTTTGAACGTGAGGTTTAATATAAAAGATACAAGTCATGAAAAATTCATAATAACTATTTAGTAATAGTTTGAGAGACCCTCACCTATTTAATATTTCTAACGGGTCAAACCGGTCAATTTTAGTTAAAGTGTCAAAACGTGAGGGAATGTGACTAGTAATACTTTTTTTACACGTTAATATTTGAAACTGGTCGGAACACAGTCGGGTTCGTATCAATCATTATATACACACACTCATGGACTTATAATAATTACTAGGTCTCGGTTAGCTGGCAACATCAATCTTAACTTTTGTCTACGCACTCTAAGGTGAGTCTTCACGTCCCCTATTTTACATTACTTTCTTTTTGGGGGAGAAAACATGCAAACTTTATTTATAAATGGTTTCTAGTATTATTGTTTATCGCCTGTTACGTTAGTGCAAACATACTTAAAAGTCCTTACATTCTCGAGCCGTTAGTAATGTGTAGCGAGGTAATTCTGAGTAGTACTACTGGGTTTGACAAACCCCGCCCGGGCTAGTCGCGCTAGCTTGATTGGAGGTCAAACGGGTGCGTTATTGACCTAACATTTGTCACTGTCTGGGTTAGACGTGACGGGAAGGCAACAAACATACAAACAGTCAGCTTCGGTTTGAAACGCTAACTAACTTGATTATAGGCTAGCTACCTATCGATATGCTTTAATTACTTTACCATTCGAATATTTAAAAACATTTTTATCTGTTATTAAACCTGTGAACTCACCACTTTTATGTTGACACACTTTAGCATGTTTTCTCAGGTCACAGGAACGCTTAAGCTCATGTTGCACAATTAGAGAACGCACTCAGGACATGCATCATCAAACTCATTTATTTTGCTTTGAACATTTTATTTGGCATAGTACTTTAGGAACTTTTAGTATTGGTTTACATTTGTCTTTACGCTTTCGCACTGATGTTTATTTCGTTTATGACTACTATGATTTAAAGTTCAAACGTTTATTTAAATTCATATAGTGTCGTTTGATATGACCGTGTCTGAGATCCTGGTTTGTCACACGCCTCGCGGTAAAACCCCGCACGTGGAATTTGAGGGTGTTACAGAATGGTATCAGAGCCACTCCTGTGCCATTCGGGATGTGGGATATACCTCACCAAGGATGGTGACTTTTCAGGCTCATCGAGGACGATGAGTCCAAACAGGGGGTACTTGTGACACCCTACACATATCCCACATCGACCGTGGACAGGAGAGATTCCTGGTTCATAAGGAATGTCTGGCCTCTAACATCAACAACGCGTTTTGGGCGTATTGACTGTGGATGAGAGGAGAACTCCACAGTTAAGCGTGCTCAGGTGGGAGCATCCAGGGATGGGTGACCTCCCTAGGAAGTTTTCACCCGGGCAACCAAAAGCAAATCCGTGAGCTCCTTGTGGGCAAAGCGGACAATATTGTTGGTGTGAAAGGCCGGGTGTTACACATTAGCGCTAGCAAAACGGTCGCAAAACCTAGTAGTTTCGATCGCAAAATGATCGCAAGCATCGTCGGTGGCAAATCGGTCGCAAGTACCGCCTGTTGCAAATCGGTCGCAAGTACTGTCGGTCGCAAATCGGTCAGAGATACCGTCGGTTGCAAAAATGGTTGCAAAATAAACGCTAGCAAAACAATCACATGATTTGTAACGGCAATAGCGCTCGCAATAATTGGTCGCACAAAAAAAATTGCGGTCGCAAAATGGTCGCAGTAGGCCTTTTGCGACGTGTGTTTTTCCCATCGCTTGTTCGGGCGCAAAACAGTCACAAATAGCCATTTGCGACCGTTTTGCGACCGAAATGACGGTCTCAAATGCCTGATTTCTAGTAGTGAGTTGATTTTTTTGAAAAAAATGCTAGACGAAGTCGATCAAATCAATCGGAAAATAAGGAACTTAGGAATGGTTGTACACTTTGTGAATTATGTAACTATGTTTCTTCAATAACCTATCAAATCATCAAAATTTACATCAGGTTATCCCCGCTTTAAAATTTCATTGAGCCATATAATACCAAAACTGACTATAACAAATGTTATAAACCAATATCATGCGCTAAGAACACGTGCATTTTGTTATGGCGTTTCACAAAAGACAATAATTAAAGTGACTATACTATCACCATTTTCATTAATTAGATGATTAAGAGCAACAAAAGATTAGTTATGATCAAGCATACAACAAATGCAAACTGTGCCTTGACACTTTGATAGTATTACAAGTCCTCCTCTAGGCATGTGATCTCCGCATTCTTTATCACAAGGATCATATGTGCAAAGTGATGGTGCAAAATCAAAAACATAAGATATTGAATCATCACCTGGAAACAAAAATAAGAGTAATAACATTAAATAGGTCTTCACACATGATGATTTTTAAACATAATTAGTTAATTGGTTATTAAAAAAATAAAATACTTTGCTCACTACAAGAAAACTGGGCTATGGCGACGACATTTGTCGTCGCGATAGGGTGTGTTTGTCGTCGCCATAGCCTATGGCGACGACATGTCGTCGCCATAGCCCCAGTCGCCACAGATCCGTCGCTATAGCCCATTTTATTGTCGTCGCAAAAGGTGTAGTCGCCACAAAGGTCTATCTCGACGACATGTCGACGCCACAGAGTTGTCGGCAAAGAATTTCCCGCATTATATTTTAATTAAAAACAATTTTATATATAATTCTAACAACACAAACTAATAACCAATTCAAACAACTTATATTATCATTCTAACAATACCAACTAATAACCTAATCAAATAATTTTCATATATCATTCTAACAACACAAACTAATAACCATATAAAACAACTTATATTATCATTCTAACAACATAAACTAATAATCAAATCAAACAACTTATATTATCATTCTAACAATACAAACTAATAACCTAATCAAACAATTTTTATATTATCATTCTAACAACACAAACTAATAACCACATCAAACAACTTATATTATCTTCTAATAACAAAAACTAATAAGCAAATCAACTAATTAACCTATATAATCAATATAAGAACACAAACTTATAATCAAATCAAACAACATACATTATGATTTTAACAACACATACTAACCAATGAAAAGAAAATGTGATGATGGTTGCGGATTTTGAGTGATGGCACGAAGAGTGGTGACCGGAGTCGCGGTGGTGGTGTTTATTGGTGGTCTTGGTGGAGGGTAGGTCGCGGTGAGGGTGAAAAGAGTGGTGTGGGGGCTAAGGGAGTGGAATGGAGGCTAGAAACGATGGTGATGGTGAGTTTTAGGAGGTGATTTACCGGTGGGGAGAAGGTAGGTCGCGGTTGTGGTGGTGATTTGTTTTGGTAAAGTGAAGAAGAAAGGATAAGGCAGACTTCATTTAGGGCATACTGCACCCTATGGCGACGACATGTCGTCGCCATAGGGTCATATTATTTTTTATTTTTTTTCCCGTCTCAGGCGGGTTACAGGCGCGCCAAAGTGAAAACACCTATGGCGACGACATGTCGTCGCCATAGGTCATTCATGTTGTTGTTATTATTATTATTATTATTATTATTATTATTATTATTATTATTATTATTATTATTATTATTATTATTATCATTATTATTATTATTATTATTATTATTATTATATTATTATTATTATTATTATTATTATTATTATTATTATTATTATTATTATTATTATTATTATTATTATTATTATTATTATTATTATTATTATTATTATTATTATTATTGGTAAATTGTTGATTTTGTTAGACATCCATTGATCCAACATTAGACATAGGTATAATTCAACAATTATCTTTTTAATTCGCTCATAGGTAATTTTTAATATATGTAATCATTCTAACCATAATAATCTAATATATCTAACATTGTTTTGACTCTCACTGATATGTGGTGTTATCAAAAGCCCTTACGGTAGTAGTACCAATAGCCGTCAACGGTGCTAAAGAAGCCGGTGAACTTCACGGTGGTTAGATATCCAGTGATCCAACGTTAGACATCTATTGACTCTAACCATAATAATCTAATATATCTAACATTGTTTTTGACTCTCATTGATGATAGTTAAGCGTTGTTTAACTATGTAAACAATGATGTAATCAACCCTAATCATCATAAGAGCACCTTTGAGTATGTACAACCCTGATCGTCATAAGAGCACATTTGAGTTAAACATAAACAATGATGTTATCAACCTTAATCATCATAAGAGTACCTTTGAGTTGAACATAAACAATGATGTAATAAACCTTAATCGTCGTAAGAGCACCTTTGAGTATGTAATCAACCCTGATCGTTATAATCGCACATTTGAAGTTGAACATAAACAATGATGTAATCAACCCTAATCGTCATAAGAGCACATTTGAGTTGAACATAAACAATGATGTAATCAACCCTAATCTTCATAAGAGCACATTTAAGTATGTAATCAACCCTAATCGTCATAAGAGCACGTATGTAATCAACCCAAATAGTCATGAGAGCACATTTGAGTTGAACATAAACAATGATGTAATCAACCCTAATCGTCATAAGAGCACCTTTGAGTATCATGTACTCAACCCTGATCGTCATAAGATCACATTTGAGTTGAACATAAAAAATGATGTAATCAACCCTAATCGTCATAAGAGCACCTTTAAGTATGTAATCAACCCTGATTGTTATAAGACCACATTTGAGTTGAACATAAACAATGATATAATCAACCCTAATCGTCATAAGAGCATCTTTAAGTATGTAATCAACCCTAATCCTCTTAAAAAAAACTTAATTTACATTAACGTGCATAATTCAACAATGATCTTTATAACTAGAGCATAGCTAAATTTTAACCTAGGTAATTTATATTAATGTGCAAAATTCAATAATGTTTGAAAATTCATTGCTGATAATTAAGCAGAACAAAACTTAACCTACAGTTAATAAATTATTATTCCCACAAAGTACTATCAACGTATATAATTTAACATCGATAATTATAATTGGATTTAATTGATATAAGTTATCTATAATTATAATTAATAAAAATAAGATTTGTTAATATTATTATTATGACTTGTAATTATAATAAATATAATTATTATTTTTATTATTTTTATAAAAAATCCACAAAGTATTATTTTTATACATATAAGATTTGTTAATGTTATTATTTTTATATAAAAATCCACCTTATGGCGACGACATGTCGTCGCCATAGATGTTTCACAAAAGGCGGGGTCATTTCCCTCCAATTTATTTAGAGGGAAAAAGAATAAAAATTGGGTTTTACCTATGGCGACGACATGTCGTCGCCATAGATTTTTCATAAAAGGCGGGCATTTTTGCCGCCGATTTATTTAAAGGAAAAAAAAAAGAAAAAATTGGTTTTTACCTATGGCGACGACATGTCGTAGCCATAGGTAAAACAAATTTTTTGTGTCATCTGAAATAAATAGAAATTATGACAAAATTACCTATGGCGACTAAATGCGGCGACGACTTTCGTGTCGTCGCGATAGGTGACACCTAAGGCGACGACATGTCGTCGCGATAGAACTTTAGTAGCCAAAAACCAAATCCACACTATAGCGACGACATGTCGTCGCCATAGGGTGACCTATAGCGACGACACCATGTCGTCGCCATAGGTCCAGTCGGGATAGGGTCAGATTCTTGTAGTGGCTGAGTAAATTACACGGATGGTGTCTGTGCTTTGAAACAAATTATGGATTTGATCTTTAATCTTTAGAACATACTCACATAAGGACCATTCGTGTAATTATAATTATAAATATACAATATAAGACTTTCACTGTAAAAATTACTTACGAATAGATTTGCAATACTCCCCTGGAGAGGCAGCAATAATCCCGTTTATAAAATTTGTGAAAAGCATGAAAAAGAACATAAAACATACAAGACCTTTCTCCATTATAAACACAAATATTTTGGAGTACAAAATATTTTGAGTTGTGTTCACCGTTAAATACATGGTATTTATAATTGGTTTTGTTGGATATATGCATTTATTTAGTATTAAGAGGCATTTTAACTGTGGTACAAAACGTTTCATTTGTTAACAATTAAATGCTAGTTTGTTTTTAATATCAATAACTTATTCGATCGGTTTTGCCTATATATTAATTAATAAAATATTTCATTTGTCTTGGGAATCCACTACTTATAACTGAATATATTTATTAAACTAGTTATTTTACCCGTCGCATGTCGTGACATCGTAGATGACATAATAAATAGAGACTAAAATCGACCCGACTCATTCACGAATAATTTTCGTCAAAAGGTAGAGTAATATAAACATATTATATTTGACCCGAGGTAAATCCATACAAAAACGTACGTCATATTTGACTCAACTCATTTATGAACAAAATCTACGTCAAAATGTACACAAACATCGATAGGTAGAACACTTTAAAGTGTATATAAAAATAAGCACGTAAGCATTTTATATTTGACCCAAGTTGTTGCTTGTCCAAATTTACGTTCAAACATAGACGGAGTTGAATTTATACCGACACGTACATAAAAATATGAACGTAAAAAATATATTTTTTAAGTAAAACTGTACATGAAAGTATATATATTAAAAGCGGGGGATCAAAACTTCATTCGCGTGTTGCGGCGTAAATGTGACGCGGTTTTCTCGCGCGTTGTCGTGTAAACATGACTCGGTGTTAGATAAAGTTTTAGATTAAAGTAAAAACAACAACGCGTGAAGTCGTGAATTACGCTTATAAAATGAAAAAGTTTATACAACGAAACCATTTAGTAAAATAATATTGAAATGTCGAAAAGAATTAAAACCATTAAAAAACTAACACCGAATTTTTCTTTAACGTTGGTGAAATTTATATTAAAGATAGAAACGTTAAAAAGCTACATCGAAACGACAAATATGTTAACAAATTAGTAATAAAAAAGCCTAAAATAAGTTCAAAAAATAAATATAAGAAAAATGAAAGAAAAAGAAATAGTAATAAAGAACATAAAATAAGTTTAAAAACAAGCAAATATAAGAAAAATGAAAGAAAAAAAATCGACACAAGTATTGAACTCGGGTTGATTGCCTCAAAGACATATAACTTTAGCCATTGAACCTAATCATTTAATGTATCAACTCGTGTGGCAAACCAATAGGTCACCGACCTAGGTTTTAAAGTATAAGCATAGTATAATTACTTTTTATAGGTTTTTAATAATTAGATTTCTTTTGCACTATCGAAGTTGTCAATTACTATTTGTGCACACATATTTAATGTTGTTTTACTAGTCTTATGTATTCACATATTATTCATATATCACTAGATGTAACTCCACAGATATTCACACCAAGTGAACATAAATTTTTTAAAGCGACTAGAAACTTGTACTTCTCGGGGTTTTGACATAGTGTTTTTTTAACGACAAATGTGCAACTCTGTTTTACAGGATAGATGTTATTTTAATCGGGCTCACCTATCCGTTTTCAGCCGGGACCGCACCCCAACCCACTCAGGAGTAAATTCATTGCTGAGAAAACTCCATGCATAAACTAAGAACATTTTTTTATCATAGTGAGGTTTGAACCCATGACCTCCCATTATTTACATGTCATAGATACCTACCTTAACCAGTTGGTCTAAGTATCATTAGTTGGTTTTGACTAGTGTAGGAGCTCGATAGGTTTCATCGCACGCATCATAAGACAATGATTCAAAGCACAATTTATCTTGGTGAACCCCTTCAACCCACTCTCCTAGTAATATCACAATTAATATTATAAAACTCAACAAGATTGTCTCCATGGAAATAGCTTTAGAGATTAATAATAATTTGAGGTTTATAAATGTATGTATGAAAAACATATGGACAATGATTTTCTTCCTACAGAATGGGATTAGGTGTTTACTTGTTATCTTAAATTATTTTCAAAAGTATTTTGTTTAGGACAAGTCTTTCAAAAGTTAATTTTGCAAAAATGTATGTAAACAATCGAAAGAAACTTATCAAAACAGGAAGTTCTATTATTTTTAATATTCATCAAAAAAGTAAAATCTATAAGCCAAAGTGGATATGATCACAAATTAAACTCCATATGAAAATAATTGTTTTGGAAAAATTCCCTTGCGTACATGTACATGTGAGGCCTCTAAAGATTTACCTATCTTGAATTATTCTAAGGAAATGTATAATGTTTCGTATGGTTTTGTTAATGTGTATCTTAAATCATCATCTGGAAACCAAAATAGGAGTAAGATAATAGCGCATGACAGTATTTAAACATAATTAGTTGGTCATAAATATATAAAATCCTTAGAGCATTTACATCCCGTTGATTAAAAATGTGTAAGTGGAATCCTTATATTATATGGAATTGTTTTAATTGGTCGTGAGTTGATAATAGAGAAAAAATAATATTGTTTATTTGTAAATTTAAAAATTTACTATTCAACCATTTTAAATTCTTTAATATTTTTGAATAGGTTGTGAGTAGAGAAAAAAGAAAAAATAATAATAAATGTATAAAAATATTATTTAATTGAAAGAATAGAAAAAATTAATAATTTTTAATGTAATTATAAACATAAAAATTAGAAATAAAATATGAATACTCCTAAACGAGTATATTACATGGATGGTGTCTATGCTTTGGGCCAAATTATGAATTTGATCCAAATTTTTTTTTTTTCATTTGATTGTTTAACTTAAACATAATTATAAATTATAAATATACAATATAAGACTTTCACGGTTAGTATTACTCACGAATAGATTGGCAAAAATCCTCTAGAGTTAGCAATAACCCTGATCATAAAATTTGTGAAAAGCATGTAAAAATCATAAAACATATAATGCCTTTCTCCATTTGAACACAATAAATAATTTAATTGCATATTTATCCAATTCAAAATTAAAATTACATTTATCCCCTCTTTTAATTTTTTTAATTGTATATTTACACAATTCATAATTAAAATTGTATACATATTCACCCTAAAAAAAACTTTAATTTCCCCGTCTTGTTTTATTTTAATAATAATAAATTATAGGCTGACTATGTTAGACTTGTCTTTAGAAAAACCATAAAAAAAAGTTTGAAATTTTCATATTCATCAATTTTAGGTAGCTTGTTTTCTTTTTACACCTTTTTGATGCTTTTTGTTTTTTTGATTATGTTTCGCTAAAGAGATTTTTTAGTTTCTTAAACTTTTTTTCCTTTTTGCTTGTTTTAATTATTTTATTTTCCTATATTGAATCTATTCTTATTTATCAAGCTTTTGCAATAACAATAATAAAATACAACATAAATACGAAACTTTCAATTCATTACGAAACTAACAAGAACAAAAAACAATCACAAACAATCACGTGTAAGCCATTCTATAATCTATTCATAATAAAAAAATCAAATTGAGTTAATTTTGATATTTCTTTATTATAGAAGGGGATATATACAATTTGGTTTTAAGTTGGGCAAATATGCGATTAAGTAGATTAAAGAAGGAAATATATGTAATTTAAGTTTTGAATTAGATAAATATACAATTAATAAAGTTTACAAGTGATATATATAATTACTCCTATTTATAATTGGTTTTGTGGGATATATGTATTTTTTTAAAAGCCATTTATGCATTGTAAAAAATCGTCCCATTGGGATTCACACTAAAGTGAGTTTAATGAGTTTAAAAGGAAAATTATCAAAATGTCCCTCTTACCAAAAATTTCTTTTAAAATGTCTATTTTATCCGACCATCTCTAAAAATATTCCCACCCCAGAGAGTAGTTTTCGCAAACGATCTTAATTAAAATTTGGATAACCCTATTTAAGGTTGGGACATTTCTAAGAATGGGTTATTCAAATTAACATTTCAAGGGACAAACACGGTCAAAAAGACATTTTGAAAAATTTCATAAATATAAATCCTGTAAGGAGATATTTTTTAAATAGTCAATTCAACCGTATTTTTCTTTCAAAATGTCTCTTTAATCAAGCAGTTCTAAAAGTTGTCTCCACCAATCAGCGTCGTCTCTGGCTTAGACCCCAGGGTCATCCGAACTCAAGATAAGCGACTCAGATGAAGATATGTGTCTAATCAGGATCATTTTGATCGTGATGGTATTCGTTGGGAATCATGTCGGACCTATTTATGTGCGTCTGAACCTGCTTAAATCACATATATTTATCTAAGCCGCTCATGTTGGGTTCGGACAAAACTGTTATATGGTCGAAGTTGACTTTATTGGGTGGGGACATGGTCAAAAATACATTTTCTATGAAAATACGATAAAAATGACATTTTGAATTAGCCCATCTTTTAAAATCGGGTTTTGACTAGCATGTGAGGTTTCGTCGCACGCATCATGGTGATTGTTGAGCATCATCTTTTAAAGTTGCTTATTTGGAAAAAGTAGATAATTATTATAACTTTGTTTAACAACAATTCGATGATTACATTTAACCTTGATGCCCCTTGAGGACATAGCTAATATTATAACTTAATTATTAACACAAAAGCAACCATATAAAGTTATAAATATATAGGCAATTTATCACTAATCTAACAACAATCATCACTGCCCATTAATAAACTTCAAAACACAAAGATCCATGTGAAGAACATTGCAAAACAACCCAGAATCTATCCATTACAAAAACTAAAATACACCCAAAAAAATCAATAAATGAACATATTTTTGGTTCAACAATATTATCAAATCATAATCAAAAAAATAATCTTCTTAAATTTCTATACAATATAATCGGTAAGTATATACATATATATCTTAAAACTTCATAATTAACCCAAAAAGATCATCGATCGATCTCTTCATTGTATGATACTCTTGATTCTTTAAACCCTAAACCTTTACTTCATCAGCAAAATCTCAATCAAATATTGATTACTTTAACGAACACATGATCAATTATTTGGTGTAGAATTGACCACTGAATTGTGCCTTTTTGAAGGACCAGAAGGTGGGACACGTCTCCCTTTGGGTAGCATGGTGTTAAACAAGCCAGGGTTCTTCGAACCCGCATCGTACGTTGTCCGGTGGTGCTCCGGCTGCATCGTGGTGTAACCGCGGCTAGTTGCGGCGCCTGGACCAACGAGAAGGATGGCGAAGAAGACGACAACGAAAATGAGGTTTCGTGAAACGCGTGGACCGTTTAAAGGAGAGAGGGATGCCATGTGAGCTTTCGTTGAGGGTTTCTTGATGAGGGTTTTGAAGATATTGTGTAAAGAAGGTATAGAGATAACAAAGGCCAATGGTGTATGTGTATGTATATCAGTATATATATGATAATATGTGTGTGCATGAGGCTACGTAATGGTGACGAATTACATTACGTATGCAATTTTGCGAGTGTAAAAGACGTGAGTGGCACGCAAGTGACTATTTCTTCATTGTCAACTGCTGACAAAGATATAGAGAGAGAAAGTTGTAAGATCTTGCAACAATTTTGGCTTTGACTTTATAAAATGTAACTTTAAATTATTAAATCTACTAATATTGTTTAACTATGACAATTTATTAAATTGTTTAAGTTAATAAGTAAACCCCATCAAGTAACAATAACTATTATAAATATGATTTGGATTATAAATACTATTATCTTCTGTATTAAAGGATGTAATGTATGTTCAAAATTAATATGAATTTATTAAAAGATTAACATAGTACAAAAGGTAACAAAAATGTTTGAACATTGCATTAAAACGCGTATTATTTATTTTATCACACATAAAAATTGTTATTTATTTGTCGGTTTATATGTGTTTTGAATACTTTAATATTATTGTAGGTCAACAATGGGCTAAGATTTTCTATTCTTGAAATTCCCTGTATAGTACGTCTAAAACAATATTTGTATATCCTATGAAACGTAACCTCTAAGTTTTAATATTTGAAAATCGAGAGTTTTCTTATCGAAAGCAAGGTTGGTGTGTTTTGTGACTTTAATTTTGTTTAGTTATCTTTTCATATATAAACTGTTTATTCAAAGAAATGCAATTATAAGTATATACAAAATTAAAATATGCACATTATATAAATTATAATTATAATTAACTACATTAGCATTTTAGATGTATATAATAAAGTTTATAATGAAGTTATTACCGAACCTACTAATGTTGAATATACTTTTTAGATGCTTTGGGTGTATAAGCTAGAATTTTAGATGAATAATAAAGTTTATAATAATATATATCACCGATATTTTCACCTCTTTGATTAGCTTGAAAACGTACTCAAGATTCTTTAATAATATGTAATTAAAATGAATTATAACTTTGCGTGTTATATATTATATAATATAGTATATTAAATTATTCCATAATTATATAATATATATTTTAATAAAGTAATGAATAATAATATTAAAATAAAATAGAAGTTTTCCATACTATTTATATAATATAGTATAATGAAATTTCTTTTGCGTGTTAAAGATATATACCAATGAAGCCAAAACTTTTGAATTAAACTATCAAGGTGGCTATGAAATTTAATTGGAAAGTGATGTATAAACAATATCTCTATGTATACAGTCTTAGTCAATATATACTTTATACTTTAATACTAATATCTAATGTGTATAAATAAAACAATTGTCTCTCACGGCTTTTTAATATATAAAATACTAATATAATGCTCATTATATTCAAATCTAATACCCACCTGAACAAAGAAAAAGCAACAAAAAAAATTAACCAAGTGTAGTTTATTATACTTACTATATAATACATTAGATTTAACTAATCGATTGAAATAATCAAAAGAAAATTATAGAAAGATATAATCCTATCACAGATCCGAAGAACATCATGTGGTCATATGTTTGAATTAGACCAAAGATCTACGTGTTGAATATGTGGCATGGAAGTGTGAGTTATCTATTTATCAATAAAGTTTTAAAAGTCAACTTATTGTTTTTGCTAAGAAAACCTTAATGTGTGGACTTTTAAGATGGAGAATATTATTGGTAGAAAACGTCATATTCTTCTATTAATTATCTTAAAAGGAATTAATGAATTAACAAGTAAAATGTAGATACCATACCACATAGTCTACACCAAAAATTAATGTATCATAGGATAACTCGTTTCTTATTGGATTCCTTACACTTGCATATTATTAAGTAGAATTAGCTATTTATACCAGTGATTCGAATATAAGTTAAATTGAAACTGTTGGTACCGTGGTCTATATTTTGGGAAGAAGTAATTATAATATTTGGCATAAGTATGAGATATAAATATCTTTGATTTAAAAATATAAAAAACATAAAGTAAAATACTTTATTTATTTTTAAAATCGTGAAAATGAAGAAAATGGTGACTCAGCAAAGAGCAAGCTGGAGATTGAGACCGACATTTATCGAAGTTGGGTAGGTAGGAGGCAAGGGACAAAAGAGGCAGTTGAAAGAATATATTATTATTATTATGTTACATATGAAAAGCTATATTTATCAAATTTCTAAAGGGTGACTTTTGCACTTTTTGTTGAAGGAAAGAATGAGTCTCTTTTGACTTTTAAATAAAAATTATAGTTCCATAAAACAGATAATCACTGATGATATTGGAATTCTTACAGCTTTTGTATTCTAAAACATATATTCTGATGTCTAATACTACTAATAAATCTATATTTTTATGTATTACAGGTAAAAATTGATGTATCATATTACTATAGTTTAATCATTAATAACATACTCAATTTAATTTGATAATTCTTGATATTTGAAGGAAGTTATAAAGTATGTCACTAAAAGAAATCTTTGTTAAGATATGTAACTGAAAAATATCAATACATAAAAATATTGTAGTTAACTGTTTAGCAACAATAACCATCCGATATGTACCATTATGTCATCTTATCATGGTTAATATTTTAGTTACTTCATTCATTGTTTTATCAATTAACATATGTAACTTTTTATAAAAAGGAAAATCAACTTAAAGCTTAAATATCAGTTAAATTAATATAGATAAATATCACATGATTCTCTAAATAAAAGTACTTACTGATTAAATATCAGTTAAATTAATTTATTGAGTTAAACGATTCCTTTAATAGCCAAAAAGGTAAATTGCGGTCGCAAAAGCCATTCAAAAAAGGTAATAAAATCCAATCTAAATACTATATAAAATATAGATATTATATTTTAATGCAGAAGATTAAGTTTGACTTTTACATAAATCAGACTAATTTTTAACTCAAAAGTAATCCAAGTGAACAATGGCTGACCATCAATTTGTCAAACAAACGCTTCGGCCGCGTACGGCATCATCTTGGGTGGATCGGGTCATGGTCAAAAGTCAAAACCATAAAACCATCGGAAACATATTATTAATTTGACCTTACCACTAAATTATTAATTTGTTTCCATAGGGTTGTTGATTGTTTAAAAAAATATAAACGTGACAACAAATGAAAGAATTGACGTTTTCATATTAATATTCTCCTAAATACTTGCTCAAATAAGAAGGTTAATACTTAACTGTCGTAAGTAATCGTATGGAAAAAAATATATGAAAAGGTCCAAGTTAAAGATATAAACATAGGAGACGCTAGATTGACCGTGAAACTTGAAAGATGGTTATATGTACGTGTAGAAAAATGTAACATGTCATTGATCCGGACGCTCTGTATTTCTACAGTAAATACGCTAAATCATTAGCCTTAAGATAGTGACCAAATATAAATTGTATTAGTTTACTTTTTGTACGGAAAGAAAAAAAATATATTTGTATATTCGTTTATTTGGGCTTATCTGACGCTGCGAAGATGGAAGCATGTTCATGTGGGAATATGTACCAAATCACCGCATTGTCTAAGGACTATATCATGGTCAAGACAAGCCGCTACTTGCAGCTAGCACTCCTGATTTCTATAGTAATTACATTAAGTGATGAATGGTCTTGAAATAGTGACTAAATATAAGATGTCATACTTCGGTTTTTTATAATAATTTAAATTTATATCCATATATTCATTTACTTCGGCTTAATTTGGTCTTGAGATTACACAGATTGTAACATGTTCGTATGAGAAGAGATCACCACGTCATCTGAAAGACCATACGTGATCCAAACATCCGCGACTTATAATGATTAATATAATTTGTATACTTTAGTTGTGTACACAATAATTAAAAAATTATATGTGTATATTCATTTATGTCGGCTTAAATGTTTAAAATTTATCTTGAAATACTTTACCTATAAATTTTAGTAAAAGGTTAGGCTACTTTAGAAAAGTGAACCGTTGGGTGGCGGTGGTGTAAAAGTGTTGAACCAAGGGTCCACACCACCGACGAAGCCGGTGGGCTTTTGGTCGCCCATCAACCATTCTCTGATTACTATATTAATAGTTCATATTTTTATATACATTTTAATATGTTTGTTTTTATATATGTTTTAATGTGTATATGTAAACCTTTCGGCTGTATTTGTACATTCAATAATTTATATTTGTATATGTTTAGAGGTTGTTTTTAAAAAGTAAAAGATTGCATTAAACTTATTTTTCTAGTAATGTTTTTTGTTGGAAAATTAGATTGACTAAACGCACGTTAAAACACAGTTATTTGTGGCCCAGTCACAAGATCACGGCGCTTTTATTAATTAATAATGAAAGATCACATGTTACATTGACCCCGTAATATGTATTTATACTAAATCTATACGACTTTTAACCCAACTCAAACTCTGTTAAATAAACAAACATAATAACAGTTTAATGTGATTCTATGAAACATTTAACACAACTAATATTAACAAATATCAAGATTAAAACATTAATTCTTCCTAATATTAATAATAAAATTTTCCACAAAACGTTTAATACAACTCGTCCTTGGTCCACTGTAAGTTTTGACCCGCTAGCATATTGCTTGTTCTGTTGGTCTATTGAATTGGGTGATGGCATTTCGTTTGTAAATGTCAATAGAAATGTATGTAAATTTGAAAGAAAAGTATGAGGGATAACATGAATGTTTTAAAGAAAATATTTGTTATTTTAAGTTGCAACTGAAATTGTAGTTTGAACCTAATATTTAATTTTAAATAAAAGGTAATTGATATTTTTAAAACATTTGAAAATATGATGGTCAAAATCTTAATAATTATTAATATTATGTATTAGATGTTTGGTCGGTTTTTATTAGACACCATTGTCTCCAGTCAACTCATTTGAACTTAGCATCACCATCTTAATCATGATTAATATAATAATAATCACTATCATGATTTGTATCTTTTATCCGTCTTTCATGATCTTATTTGGCTTTTAATTTTGACACCATTGTTTTATTATTAATATAAAAATAATCACTTAAAACAAACACTTAAATGCATTTCAACAGTCTTCTATTGATCATTCATTTAGTCAAAATAAGGATCATAATCCTTACACAAGTGTTACCTAAACAGTATTTTCCTAAAATAAAACTTTCTGATTCCATTCCCGTGTACTGAACTCAGGAATGGAATCACGACTGTTTTTCGTGACATGACTTCACTCCAAACGGGCGAACACTAGCCGACACTTTAGCAACTGGAAAACACAAATTTGAGTTATTCCACGCCCCGAATCGCCTGCCCATTTTCTTGTAAAATTCTCGAGGAAACTTGAGGTCACCGGTGAGGTTGTTTCCATGAACATATAATGCACTCAAATTTCCCAATTCTGCTAGCTTCGACGAGAGATTTCCCGACAGTTTATTGTCGTTTAAACCCAAAAACCGCAGGCTTTTCAGACTTGTAATCGACTCGGGTACCACACCGGTCAAACCCGTGTTGGAAAGATCCAAAACCATGATCTTATACACATTTTTCCAATTGAAGTTCATAAGATCACCACTTATAGGGTTGTTTGACAAAATCAACTCTTCTAATGAACTCATTTCTTGATCTGCAAACTTCAAACCACCAGAAATCTTATTGTTACTGAGATCCAAAAGTGTTAAATTCTTCAAATTACTAATCCCACTTGGGATTTCACCTTCCAATTGGTTCTTACTCAAGTCAAACTTCAACACAGAAGTCAACCCTCCAAAAGTCAAAGGTAGACTTCCAGACAATAAGTTTCTACTCAAATCCAATATCAACAACTCACTCAAATAACCATAGTTTTCAGGTATCTTGCCTGTTAACAAATTACCAGAAATAACCAACCTCTTCAAATTGGTCAACTCACCAATGTTGACCGGCAAACCGCCCGATAACCGATTATCGATCAAAACAAGCGATTGAAGCCTCGTGAGGTCACCGAAGGTGGTCGGGATTGGACCCGTTAAGCCCGGGTTTGCACGAAACTCTAGCGACTCTAAACTGCTCGAAAACGAGCCCCAATTAGCGGTTTGAAGCGAATTTGTTGTTTGATTTGGTGTGATGAAGCAGTTAGAGAATGATAATGATTTCAAGTGTTTAAGTTGAAAGAATTGGGGTCGAAATTCAAGATTTTGAGCACAAGGGAGAGAATTATCGTAAGTTTCACCGATGCTTAGGTCTGTAACGTACCAAAATCCATCAAAAAGATCACAAGAAACACCCTGTAGAAGCAAAACAAGTGCATAACGTTATTTATTAATTTACTATAATAAGTGACGGAACCAGAGTTCTTTGTTAAAAAAATTATTATAAGATTCTACTTTCTACTAACCAGAGTTACATTCTTAAGAAAAACTCAACTTTTATATATAAAAATACCGATAAATTTTACTAGAACCAACAACAGAACCAAAGTTCTTAGTGAGGAGTCGTCATAAGATTCTTTTTTCTATTGGTACTACAACGGGTACAAGTTATATTCTTAGAAAAACTCAACTTTTATGTATAAAAAACCGATAAATTTTACTAGAATCAATGACAGAAACAGAGTTCCTAGTAAGAAGTCATTATAAAATTCTTTTTTCTCTACATACTACAAACGGGTACAAGTTATGTTCTTAGAAAAACTATATGTTCAAAAAACGGTTAAATTTTACTAGAACCAATGGCGGAACTAGAGTTTTTAGTGAGGAGTCTTTAACGGATTTTTTTTTCTCCGCATACTACAACGGGTACAAGTTATATTCTTAGAAAAACTCAACTTCTACGTGTAATTAAAAAAACAATAAATTTTACTAATATCAGTGGCGGAACCTGAGTTATTAGTGAAAAAGTCGTTATAAGATTTTTTATTCTCTACAAACTACAACGGGTACAAGTTATGTTCTTAGAAAAACTCTAACTTTTATGTATAAAAAACCGTTAAATCCTGATACCGAGGTTAACAGACCCTGTTGACCCTTTCGCACGATAACAAAATGAGATTGAATAATAATATTATTAACCTGAATAGGTGTCCAACCACAAGGATCAGGATAGAGATCTGATCCATTCCACCATTGACCCACAAACCCTTGAATTGCAGAGTATAAAGCTTCTTGCTCTGTTTTCACCATTGGAGCTCCTACTGCATCTCCATCATTACCTTCATTAATACACTTTCCAAACAAACTAATCATCATAAGAACCACAAGAACAAAACACCCATCACTTCTAAATCTCAAATCCATCACAAAAGATCATGAAAAGCTAAGAGAAAAATCCAATTTTGAAATCTTGAAAGTGAGGCGGAACAGAGCACATGTGATGATGAAGTAATAATGAAGTGAAAATCAGAAGAACTGAAAAACCCAAGTGGGATTTAACTCTAAATACTGCAAATATGTTAAGAACCCAGTTGGATTTCAACGAGAAAAGCTTCAAAATGGTAATTGATGTTGAGATTTGATGAAAAGAGAGGAACATTTATGGAAGGTTGAAACAGAGATCACTTGTTTTGATGTTGTTTTATAGCAAAGCTAAGGTATAAAGAGGGAAAGATAGAGGTTGATTGTAGAGTTGCAGAATTAAAGCAATTGTACACAAAATTAAACGGCTAAAAAGCTAATGATGCACGGTTATCGAAGGTCCATAAATGTTTGAATTAGAAGAAACAATATAGGGTAGGTTTGTTCAGCTTTAAAGAGATGCACCAATTGAAGAGAGTAATTATGGGGTTTCAGTGTGTTGATTATGAAAGAAAGATGGTGATGTGAGTGTTTTGTGTTTGGGGAGTTGGAAGAGGTTAAATTGGGATGAAATGGAAGTTTGCTCACAGGAACAGGGGACCAAACAATGCATGTTGCATGTATGTTGTTATGCGTTGGATGTGTATGTATGCGTGCATATATAAAACAAAAAATGATGAACTTTATCAATGTTTTTATCGGTACTAGTATTAAAACACTTATCGTAATAATTTTTAAGGGGTTGTATGAGGTATATACGCGTCCATATAACTTTATATGACCTTCTATTCTACTGTTGTTGTTCCTGTTATAAAAATATTTAGTTAAGTATTCAAATAAGATATTTATGTACAAATTTAAATGTTATATTATAATATTATAAATAATATAATATTTAATATAATGAATTAAATAAATCTCATATTATTAAATAATGTATTAATATTATACATTAATTAATGTATTAATTGAAATAAGTTTATTAATGAGAAGCAAAGTAGAAATAAGTGCATGAAACACGTGTACCTGATGCTTAAAATTGTATTAGATGTCTTATTTTTTTATAAAATTACACTTGTGTCTTAAAAATTGTATCGGATTTTAATAATCCCAACTTTCATTTATTGGCTGGCAATAATCCCAACTCGAAAAATATTTACAAGCACTCTTAACTTTAAACTTATTTTTCTCAAATGATCCCTTACTAACTGAGAGTTAACCATCATTAGTTTTTTTTATTAAATAAGGCCAACTTTAAGCCATTTTTCAACTCCAGCACCGCATAGTCTCAGTTAGGTCCGTTTTCCATTGTCTAACCTCCATCATAATCTGAAATCTACCTCCAAAGACTTCGATGGTTCAAATCAGGAGATGGAGATTGACAGGTTTTTGGGTGTGGAAGTTTCAAATTGACGGACCTGATGATAGATTTCAACTTTCTGTTTAATTAGTGTTTTGGCCACAAAAAAAGTCAACGTCATCAAAAAACTAACGGGGTTAATTCTCAGTTAGTAAGAGATTGTTGAAGGAAAATAAACTTAAAGTTGAGAGTATCAGTAAATAATTACTGAGTTGTGATTAATCCCGCCCAATAAATGAAACTTGAGATTATTAAAATCCAATAACCCTTTATACAATATTATAATAATAATATAGATATTAAAAAGTATACAACTAAACCTTATTTACTTGTTTTTAAGAAATACTTTTATTATTTTTACATTAAAGTTATCATTTTTAATAATAGGTACACATATAATTGCAATGGGTCCTGTTTTTAATTAAAAGAAGTTAAATGAAGAGAGAGATATTATGTTAATGGTAAACATCTTCCCAGCCTCCCTCCTCCCATGTTCTCGGTCGTTAATATTTTTCTAGACAGTTGTATTTACTCATATATTACACTCATATAGTATAGAACCTAAGACTTCTAATTTCTTATAAATGGTGTTTTTAGATGCAAAGCCTCTATCGTTACTAGACTATCAACAACAGTGGTGGTTGTTATATCTGTTTGACATTTTGTTCGTATATTTATTTAATTATATAGAAGAGAAACTAAGTAGTAAGAGAGAAAGTTGTGATACTTGCGTAGACGTGATACATATCATATTCAAAACATTAACTACGAGCATGTTATTTGATTCTTATCATATTTTTTGTTCTAAAATGAATGTTTCTCTATTCGCACAATGAATTCAAAAGAGAACTATAGAATATTAAGAAAAGATTATGAATCATTTTATTCACTGATAATAAATGGCTTCGTTAGTTAACATACTATACTTTTAGAAATAGTGTATCCGAGAATGAGTACATAAATTATAGTTACCAAGTGTATTTATCAATAAACAAATATTGGTCTTAAATATCTAGTGTTGAATTATTAAAAAATTAGAAACAAGATAACACTTGACGATTAGATCAAATTGATGAAAGGAAGCACCTCTTACAACTACCTTTACAATCGTTGTTTGACTTAGCTTTTGTTTTTATGTGAAAACACACACTTACTATACATTTTGTTTTATGTGGAAACATACACTCTTACTATACATTTTAGAGGTTATTTTTCATGCATGAACCAATGACCACAAAACTTTGTCAATAAACTCTCTTATGCATGCAAGACAAAAAGGGGTGGGATTGAAACTTTTATGTCTTCACTAAATGCTTCTGCCATAGAAGACCCTTGTGTAAGTTGTAGCAACTAACAAGACACTTTTCAGTTTCCATCAAATCATATTTTTTTTTATTTTCTTCTGCACTTCTATAATAAAAACAAAAATTTATTTATACACAATTTCATATCCACAGAGTTGTACCATGTACTTATACACTACAGTTGTACCATAGAATGGCATAGGGAATACTTATGAACACAAGTAGTTGGACCTGCAATCAGAGTAGGAGTAATGGTTGCAAAAGTGACTGACATTTGTGAGGAACTCTAATGTAACCAAAAGTACATGCCTTCATCTCAATGGAAGTAAGGGTGGGAGGGGCACACCCGCCGTGAGGACGCGGTGGCCCCCTACGTCGACGCATGACAACACTGCCGCCGACTCCCTCATGCCACATTTTTTGGTGCAGGACGATGAACCCATGCCGTGAACTATTGTGTGTGTGCGGTATAATGGTGTGGTCTGGCATGATGTGGCAACACCGCTGACATATATTTTAGGGTTGTAATGTGGTGTGACATGATAAAATATAATTGATGATTATATGATGTGGTGTGATGTGTGTGATGATAACACCCCTCCCCCTAAGAAATTCAAATCTTTACCAGTGTTCGATTATTATTATTATGATTATCTATTAAGTTTATTTATTTATTATAGGTTATTTTTAGGGGTTGTCTTTGTTGAAAAGTAGGGTTTTACAGGAGTTGTTAACCGGCTTGTGCCAATCCATTTCGGCCTAAAACGCATGAGGTAATGTAGAACACAGTGACAAAGTTTGTCGACGTAAGGTTCAAACTACTTGTTAAGAATGGAGTAAGTTAAACTTATAAATGTTTTACTTGTTTTAGGTAATTTGTTCTTTTTGAATTGATCACGTTTTTCTCATTTGGGAGAAACATGATTTTGTCAATTAGGGTTTAAATAACGCCATCTAACATTGCACTATTAATAAATATTGGTGTCATATACTTGGTTAAATTAAAATTGTTTCAATAAAAGTAAATAATAAACTTTAAGAAAACTAGATTGACTGTCTATCTAAAAAATTGTTTCAATAAAAGTAAATAATAAACTTTATGAAAACTAGATTGACTGTCTATCTAGAGAGGACCACATGTAGATTGTAGTAAACACAAAAGTTGTCTAAGTATAATGGTGCTAATGGACCACATGAATAATACAAAAATAATGTCTCCCTTTGCAGGTTTAATCATTATAATTTCGTGAATTAATTAAATTTCAGGCTTATGTGCTTAGGTAAAAACCATATATTGATTTTTATAAGTTTATTAACTTTTATAATGTTAATCTTTCTCTCTAACATCGTCTAATTTTGTTAAGTAAATAATCACACACCATCCCCGCCTATGATCATCGTCGCCTACAAACAATCATTAACAACATGTTTGGATCTGAAGTCAATTGCCATTAAGGTATTTGAATGTAGCCAACTTTAATGTGAGCTTAAACTAGCCCGTGTTGCCCTAATCATTCATAACATTAAGTGTAACACGAAAATTTTCAATTAAGTTAAAGCAATAAATCAACCATATTTACCTACATATTTAAAGAAAAAAATTTATTTTTCAAAAGAAGGAAACTAGCCAATAATCATAGTCAAAACACATCTTTAAAGCAATAAATTAACCACAGCTAACATTAAACTAAATTCACATGGTAGGACATAGAACATAAATTGTTGCAAGAACAAAAAGAACAAGAATGAACCATGTAATTTTCAATTTTATAATGCTTAAAAGTTAAGAAAATTTGTAAATACTATACTATATATAGATACAGAATAAAATTTTAAAAAAATAATCCTTTGGCTTTGTATACCCCACAATTTACAAAAAAGCAAAACATAGATGGATGGACACAAGAGTATGATAGTGAAATATCATACAAGTAGCCCACCCTACTTAATTGCTCACTTACCTCTATCCCACTCATACCACAACTAATATTCTATGATAATCATTAATCATGTTTAGTAGTGGTACATCTTTTGGGTCTAGATTGCAATTATGATTATAGATTGTATATTTATACATCCATGCATACATATATACACACATAGAAACTTATCTAATACATAACTAAAGTTAATTGTAAATATAAGATAGTTATATGACTTTATAATATAGTTTTTTTTCTCTCTATTATTATATCTAGTCAGTACTATATTAAGACTCTTGTGTTGTTTTTGTTATTATTTCTTTTAACGGAAGTTAACTAATTTGAATCTACTTCCATGACTTTAGTAACCTCTCCTGTGAATCGCGAAACTATGCCTTAGTTTAAAGGTGATAATGAAGATAACGATTCCGATTAGATGGTGGGAAGGGGTTGCTCCTATGTATGCTCGACTTAGGGTGTCAGTGCTAGCACACATGTATGAGTACATTATGACAGGATCATCACTCGAGAAAACCAACCCTCCTTCAAAACAAAATGTGTACGCCCCTATCATTGATCCTTTAACTCTCTAAATTTGTACGACGAGAAGAAAACGTAAAATTCTTATAAATTGTTACCAAAAAAAAAACAAATAAGAGTACATGGTGTTGATGTCCAGCAGATT
This sequence comes from Flaveria ramosissima, assembly GCA_025215565.1. Lineage (NCBI taxonomy): Eukaryota > Viridiplantae > Streptophyta > Magnoliopsida > Asterales > Asteraceae > Flaveria > Flaveria ramosissima. The sequence goes on from CM046032.1 coordinate 48,559,473, forward strand.
TGTTATTTGCACGGTAAGAACATGACTAACAAAACCGTAAGAAGACCGTAAATTCTAAACAAAGAGAACTCACAGTTTACCAACATAATTTTCTGATCTTCAAGATGCTCCATTCAAGTTGAAAAGAATATAACAGGTGGTAACGGGTCAAAATAGGTTCAACCCAAAACAAGCCTTCCTTGCTACTTTTTCTCTAAAATGACCCATTTCAACGCAAGCCCATTTTGACGGGACCCCTTTTGCCTGAACCACAAGAAACTTCTACGAGACAGTGTCCCGGAACCCAATTTGCTAGGCTTAATTTAAGAGAAACTCAAAGTCGCCTACGCTAGTGGCGCTTTTTCAAGAATATGCATTATGAATGTAAATACAACGCACCAAAATAGACAACAAAAATCATTTGCGAAAAAGTTACAAGACATACTAGCCTACATGATATGAATTAATGTTCAGGTCTAGAACATTACATGGAAGTATTGAAATTGATATAAACCGATCATGTCGACAAGAACTTCCATATTTTCTTTCCAATGGAAACTTCACCAGGATGTTGCTCTGACCCATCGTCGTCTTCATCGTCATCATAATCATCATCATCATCTTCATTGTCATCAACATCATCATCATTGACATCATCATCTTCATTATTATCCAAGATTTGGTACTCACGAGCAACACTAACTTCCTCAATTATTTCTGCATTTTTAACAATTTTCATGACACCACTGCTGCCTGCAACATCTTCTGGTGTTTTGAACTGCAGCACATCATATGCTTATACCAAGTTACCAACAGTGAATTACTTGTACATGTATAAAATAATAACTATTTATACTTACAGTCGTATGTAATATCTGAGTGTCAGTTCTTGTGCTGATAGTAACATGCTCCAGCGGCTTGCTGACATCATTAGCAGTTTCTGTATCCACGGCGGGCGCAACTTCATGTTTTTTTGTTTCAGAAACTTCTTTCTTTTTTCTATTATTGGTAGAAGCTTTAGCTTCAGGGGCAACATCCTCACTAAAAGCAAAAACACAGATTTAAACATGTTGAAAACAGCAATATATTCATTAACTTATATTCATTAACTTCCTAAAATTGTAGATTTAAGACCCAAGCTTCCAGTTTTGGAAAATCAAACATGGTACTCACAAATCTAAAATATATAATCAGAGCTGTTTATTTTTTGAAACTAAAGATTGCTATAAAAATTGCTAACTTTGTCTCTTTAGTAGAGTTTTCTAACCAAATTCCTAATCCCATCATTGTCATCATTACAAAATGAATAAAATTATTGATTTGGGATCTCAAGAAGACATGAACTCCATTGTTCAACACCCCAAGAAAAAAATATCAAAAGTTGCAATCTTTATTAGAAAAAATTGCACACACATAAGGGCTTCAATACAAAACCAATTTCAAGTAAAAAACTGTAAATCACGTAAGCACTTGTACGTAGTGCATGGATGATAATCACATGTAGTGCGAGAGAGTAATTGGAGATTAAAAAACAGTCATTATCACATTTATAGCATAAAGTACAAGTGTTGATGTAGTTCTCGCAATTCTCTGCTTAAATTAGTTCAGTATGAACATCCTTGTATATGGACATATAGAATGGTTCAACAAACAACTGGACAATCAATTTATCTTTTTATAAAATAAATGCATTCTCGTATATGGATTACCATGAAAACATCCCACATTGTTTTATAATTTATCAAGTTCAAATTAAAGAAAGACAGAACAACTGTCTTTAACACTTCCAAGATATTTGGATTCCAAGACTACCGAAAGACATTAAAAAACTTACGTCTTGTGTCGCCTTAGATTGTATCGACTTTCTCCGGGAGTTTGAGGCAGTGGGGCCACTGTTTGCCGCCTCTTCCTCCGCCCACCACCACCGCCTGTGGTTACACTTTCGGAATGAACTTCACTCTCATTATCCATCTCACTTCCACTCACTAAAGATGTTTCAGCATGAGCCCGTTTTCTTGTAGTGGGTCCTGCTATTTTCTCAGAACTTTCTTCAGCCACTGGCTCGACGGTAGGGGTTTTATGGGCCCTACCTTTTGGTTTTCTCCCGGGTTTTTTCCTGCCACTTCTCAACTCTGATTGCTCGGAACCTGCTGGAACTTCAAGATTCTTGCTTCCCATATAGCTTTGATCATCATCATGTGACTCATTTGCAATCCCAATTTGTTCCTTTTGAACAGTATCATCACCCTCCAGGCCAGCTGGCACATTCGAGTAATCAATTTTCGCTTCTAGATCGGGCTGTTTTTCTGGTTGGGGTGGTTTGGAGATTTCATCATTTTCGTGTTTGTTTTTTCTGTGAGGGGACAATCTAAACACAGTTCCATTGACCCAAGACTTCAACTTGTTTGTAATAATACCCTCAGACTTTTCATTACTTTCATTTTTAGTCCTTAGATTTGCAGAACCATCTCTAACCTCAGGAATTTGCATATCAGAAAGCTCATAATTTGTAATAATCTCCTCACAGTTCTCACATTTCTTTAATTTTTCAACAAATTCAATAAAACAATTTCTTTCCTTCACAAAATCTTCTCTTTGATCTTTAATCTTCTTGTTAAGAACTGCAAGGTCGTTAATGTCCTTTTGCACTTCAAGCTGGTTTTCTTTTAACTTTTGATTGTTGCCCACAATCTCGTTTTTCTCTTTATCAATTCTCTGTCTTTCAGATTTCAACTCTTCAAAATCTTTTCTTACAACTTCCTTTAAGTAATTAATATTATCTAACTCTTTCTCTCGTAACTCCTCAAACGCTTTCTCTTTTTCCTGTATATTTCTCTCCATTTCCATTCGTTTATTTTGTAAATTTACCTCAAAATCTCTTTTTCTTTTCTCAAAATCATGAAGAAATTGTCTGTGCTCGTTTTCATATTTTGCAACTAAAAGCGCTTCTTCATGCTTCATTGTAGCCTCAAACGTTTCTTTCTCCAGCTTAACAACTTCCATTTGCTGTTTTATATAATCTTTTGTGGAAAGTTTCTCCTTTTCCAACTTCTCTTCTTCAGATTTCAGTTTTCTTTCAAAATTCTCTTTTTGTTCATTAAATTCCATTATTTCTTTTCTTATAACTGCTTTTTTCTCATCCAATGACTCCCATTCCTGCTCAAATTTCAATCTATCTTTCTTTAAATCATCAATTTCCTTCATAACCAACTCTTTCTGAAGCATGCATTTTCCTAGTTCTTCTTTTAGCTCTAACTGTAAACGCGAAAAATTTGTTCTTTCATCTTCCATAATTCTAAGTTTTTCGATCTCTTCTTGAACGTATAGCTCCTGTTGAGTAATCTCATCCTTAATTTTTTCTGTAGCAACTTTCAGATCTTCCAAGCTTTCTTTCTCAGCAAGTAATTGTTTCTTGTCAATGTCCATTTTTTTTGCTTCTGCTTTAATAGATTTCTCCATTTCTTTCAGTGACTTTGACTTTATGTCAATCTCCTTCTCCTTCTCATTTAATCTTGCTGATTTCTTTTCAAGAGATAGCTCTAGCTTTCTTAGTTTTTCCTCCTTATGATTTAATTCATCTGATTTCTGCTCAACAGCTTCTATTTTGCTTCTCATATCAGCCTCATGTGACTTCCTCTTTTCATCCATTTCTAGATCAAATTTTCGCTTTTCAGAGTCGAGAGCATCTTTATGGGTATCTAGAAGCTTTTGGATCTCCACCTGCAGAAAATCAAACATTATTAGAGGTGCAATTTCAAACCGTTTAACTGACATATCGGTCAAATCAGGTGATATTTTGTCTCAAACAAGTCAAATAAAAAATAGCTAGAATGGGAATAGGTCGAATTGGTTAATAATAGCCTAATCTTGAATAAAAAATACCAATTTGACACGACACCCAACTCGCTTATAGTGATCAGTTGACGAAGTGACATATTCCACGTATAACTCACCCTTTCTTTTGCAGTCAGTTTCTCTGTCAAATCAAGCAGTTCCTTTTCCTTAATCTCAAGCTTCTTCTTAATTAACTCAGCTTGCTGCAACAAAATAAAAAATATAAATGTACAATGATATCATTGACTTGTGATTAATCTGATCAACAGAAGGTCAGAAACATACTTCCTCTTTTGCAACTAAGTCCAACAGTCTTTTGTTTATATCATCTTCTTTCTTCTTTGACTCCAAAATGCTGGAGGCAATCTTATTATGTGCATCCTCAAGTTCCTTTTCTTTTAGTTTAATGGTCTTCTCGAGTTCATTGACTTTTTCCTCCCTTGAATTGATAATTCTCCTACCTTCACATAACCTTTCTTCTCCCTCTTGCAATTTCCTTTCCCATTCCCGTATATCCTCTTTCTGTTTGGAATGTGTACTTTCCCATGCTTCTCGTCTATTAAAAATATGGTTATATCAAACAGATCAAAGAAGTTGTAACAAAATAGGTTAACAGAGTTTAAATGTGCTTCTACTATTTGAAGTTGCAATAATCAATTAATTTGATGTTTGTGTTTGGCAAATTTAATATATTGTCAAAAAAAGAGAAACTGGGAAATGGTTATAATGGAACAGGAAGTCTTTAAAATTAGGTAAAAGAAAAACAATTTTATTTTACCCTTTACTAATTACTTATGTTGCCATAACCAAAATAAACAAATTTTAATGTTTATGTACATTCTGCTTCTGATATTCTGATAATTGTGTATTCAAATCGCAATAAGCACAGAATTAGATAATCAGTTCCAAAATACGAATCAGAACACACCATAAATGTAAGCATTCAAATTATTATACAAAATTTAGCATAACATACTCTGCAATAAACGATATGCGTTCACTCTGCAACAAGCTTTCATGGGTCTCTAGCTCTTGCAATCTTCTGTCTATATCCAAACTTTTTCTGCCCACCTCTGCAAGCTTTGCATCAGCTTGCTGCATCTTTTCTTCCACCTGTCTAGCTTTATCCCCAATTCCAGCTACTAAATTGTTTGCATCTGCCAAACTAGTCTGAGATTCAAGTTTAATCTGTTTATTCTCTTCAGCAATTTCACGCAACGCCTTCTCAAGCTGCAATTAAAAGCACTAATGTTCAGAAAAAACACATTAATTAACTATAAAAAGCGACAGTATAAAGAGAGAAATCTTCTTACATCAGCCCGACATCGTTTTTCATATTCTAAAGCTTTCCGCAAATCATCATATCGTTTTTCAACTTCAGATAAAGCCATGTAATGAGCAGCCTCCTCACGTTTAACAACTTCTTGTGTTTCTGCAAGTGCTTCTTTAAGTTCCTCAGCGTTTGCCATTAGCTCCTTGTTTTCGATCAGCAGGAGACCCATATTATACTGATAATCAAATAACTGGAAAAAGGAAACAAAAATGTGACTTGAAATGCCATTCCAACATCTGCAACGCTTGTGACTTGAAGCCACAAGATTTGTTGTTTTTAACACTTATGTGTTTGTAGTCTTCAGCAATATGTGAAAGAACCTCAGAATTGTAAATCATAACTTATTCAAATGTTAGGAAATTGAAGGAATGGTTGTCAAAAAGAACAAATTGCACTTAGATTAGTTATGGGAGGAACTGGTATCAGCAGGAAATGGAAGTGCAGTTGTTCTTTTCACTGACTATTTTTACAACAATTATGCCAAAACATTTTTGCTAAAGCATTCACTCAAGAAGTGTATCAGATTTTCAACTAAAAAAATGTGAAATCAACATGCAAATAAGCATACACATGTGCCTCAGTTTTCACAAGGTTCACATTTATAAAAGTTCTAACAATTAAAACCATATAATGTATGAATTACGACTTTACGGATTTCTCATTTATCTTTTAACCACCGAGCATATGCTGCTAAGCACGCTAACATCCTACATACATATAACAAATTCTATTCGTCTTAAATATGCAAGTATTAACTGAAGCTATATCATAGTAACTAGCTTTTAAAATTGTTCTGATTCTGAAACTGTTCATCAATAATTTAGAATAACATTGCTGCATTGTATACTCTCCATACAAAAAAAAAACATCTTCTAGCAGAAATTATCTAAAGACCCTTGTTTCTTTCATTTAAAAACCAATTCATGATGCAATGTAAGTAGTGCTTTAAATGTGATTGAAAGACTGTTACTAACCACCCGCTCTATCTCTCGCACTACTTTGATTATCTCATATGCACTATCTAGAAGGGCATTACGTGGTTTCGTCAATTCTCAACATATTATTGGTTCTTATGTATGTGTAACTTTTTATCACAGGTGTTTAAGATTTAGCAGTTTTAAAACTGACATTTCTATGATTATAGTTACTTAACACCAATACATAAACAATAACAAAAGTAATCAATTCAAGGGTCTCAAACACACACACAATCTACACAATAACATCAACCAAAACATACCTCTTTTTCAAGCCTTTCAGCCTTCTCAGCCAATGCCTCACGATCTTTCTTCTCCATAACAGCCTCATCCAACAGCCCTGCTTCTTTAAACCGCCTCCAATCGTCTAACCCCTCACCGTCCGCCGCCGCACCGCCACCGTTCTCATCCAACAACCCTAGCGGCGGCGGCGGAGGCGGTGGCGGACCGTCGATAAACGCCACCGCCTTACCCTTTCCCGACACGTGTCTAATAGGGTTTCCGAACGTTTTCTCATCGGCCCGTGGTGTTGTTGTTATTGATAATGGAGAACGTGTTGTTAGCCTCTGTTGTGTGGTGTACATTGGTGCAAAGAGAGATTGCTGGAGGAAGAAAGATTGAAGGTGTTTGTTGGGAAATTGGGACCCTGAAAGTAAGGGTTTTGAAACCCTACGATTTGGGGATTGGGGATTTGAATTTGTAATTGAATGATGCAAGATGAAAGATTGAGTTGAGGGTTGAAGGAAGTCGAGAAGAAAGATTTGAAAGGTTCTTGAAAGATGGGGACTTGAACACTTGATGGTGTCGTTGGCCTTATGAGTTCGAAATGAAAAGCAAGTTTGATGCTTTTGAGTTTTGATTCAAGATTCAAGATTTCTAGGCTTTAAAGAGAAAAATGTTTGTGCGTGTGAACTACGAAGGTCGAGTGAGGGTACGAAGTGTTTAGATCATTAGCCTAAATGGTTGATGTAAATGTTAAAGTTAGATATTCAAATTAAAATTTCATTAGAATAGATAAAGTTTTGATTCAAGTCTTATGAAAACTTAAGGATTCTATGTTGAGTTAATGTTAAGAGGTTTTCTTACCTGAGTTGTATTTTCTTTAAGTTGATGTAAGGCTAACCCGTTTTGTAAAAAGTTTGTTTTTTGAAAAGAATGTCGTGGGTTCAAACCTAGACATGTGAGTGGTGTTAAAAATCATAGCCACTAAAGCCACCGATGCTTGTCTTCTTCCACCGCGCGTGTCCGCTCACGCTTTGCCATCTTGCATTAGTTAGCGTGGTGATCACCCTTGTTAAAACTGTAATATAATCTTTAGAATGGTTGAAGCTTATTTTAACAACCCCTCTATTTGATACAAGATGCATAGCATTTGTTTTCCATCTCCCATTATTCATGTTGTCGCCATTGTTGCTCCTAGATGTCAAGTCGTACTCAACCACATTTGCTCTTACCAAAAGCATGCAAAAAACTACCCTCTTGAGTTATTTCGTTTTCATCTTTGATACGAAGACGAATCAAAATTATCCACAACCATCTTCTTTTGGCTTGTGTTTTAGGTAGCTTTTGAATTCTACACAATTAGGATGTAACTTCTTAACCATTGATTCCACTTGAAAAGTGTAACTAAGGGTCACCCCCATCAGACTAAATGTTATGAAATGCAACATGTAACTCTTGAATTTGGTTGATCACAATCTTTGAATCAACCATCTTGTAATCCAATGAACGCGATGTATCTTTGTTACGACATCCTCTATTTGTAAATGTGAAGTAAAAGGGACATAACAAACTTTATTATAATGAAGACTAATTATAATTTTGTAATTGAAACTAAAAACCTTCTTTTTTTCAAGTGCTCAATAATAGCTAGTTAGTAGGAATTGCAACGCCACGACGAAGGAAATACATCAGTAGGAATTACCTTATATACAATTAAGAACTGGTAGTATTAGCCCACAAATTGGAATTAAGTGGTGTAAACTGATTAGATTTCATAACCTATCACTAGGAATTGTGACCAACCAACAATGGTAATATAAGTGTGGTGCACAGTGTTCCCTCAAAGCATCGTATTTTGTTTATTGCTCAAATCGCACATGTATGAGTAAGTGTGTTAGGGTGTTTCACACTCTTTAAGGTCCTACTTTTTTCTTACTTCTAATAAAACAATTTCTAAGAAAGGCATAAGCCAAAAAACCACTCTAAGTGTCCACATTTCTCCTATGTGAGACAAATTATCATATTCTTAAAACTTTTTTTTTCAAGTAACTGACTTTAAACATTGATATCTCCTTTGCCTTAGCTTTGTTTTGAACATGGTTTGAATCATTATGAAAGTCTAACTAATAAAAATGCAAACCTAGAAAATGATATATTTTAATGATAATTACAAATAATTATATGTTTCATGTTAGTAAAAAATCACAATTCCCACTAACAAAAGACCATACATCTTCATTATTTTTCCAAACAAACAGGCCCAACTCTTCTTCTTGTTTGAGCATCGAGGAAGGACGAACCAAGTCATCAACATCCTTTAGCACCCTAGGCAGCCCTTCGTTCTTTGTTTACACATCACCTCACCTTTATTTTTTCTTGTTTTGTTAAGTTACTTTTTTTTTCTTGTTTTTTTAAGAACTCTTATTTTTTGTCATTAGTTACATTCTTAATATGTTATATCTTAAGCATCAAAATGTCTTTTTTATACCCCTTTATGACTTATTTTATGAAAAAATAAATAAATAAATGAGTAATACCTGTATATAAAATTTAGTATAATGAAAACATCCTCTGATACAATTTTAGTACACATGTTCCCCTTTGAGTTATACTAAGATACGAATCATACAAGCGGTCGGAATGATCATAAAGACGTGTAGTTATGTTGGCAAGAAAAAAGTTCCAAAGATGAATATCATAAAATCACGATCTTAGCCCATGCGTTTGAAAAAATCATGCTTTAATGTTTAACACAACGTATTGTTATCTTTTATTATAGACTATTAAAGGAAAGCACACCACACAAACATGAATAACGAGTAAACTTCTTATTTATTAACTTAACATGAAAAACAAGGATCGATACGGTTGTCTTTGTCTAAAAAGTTACCAGGCTTGCATGTACTAACGACTGAATTTGAAGATGCAAATCATAGAAGACACCAAGAGCATCCACAATGTTCATATCCACAAACGTCAATCATATCATCTTCAAATGTCAAGCAAAGTAACCTATCCCTCTTCACATTTATAGCATCTATTTATCATGAGACTTCACATTGGACTACTATCAGTCATAAATCTCTACGTTAGTAATGACATAATGAGTAAATGTGATCGAAAACTAAAGAACATCGAAAAAAGTTTAGATATTGTTTCGAGTTGATTCTAGTTTGAGACGTAACATTCAACAATAAATACTAGTTTATGCATAAACCTAAGTATGACAAATGATTCATAAAATATAGTATCTTTTATAAGATGAAAACACATATTGATACAACAATTATAATAAATGATTGTTATTGTTCTTTACTTAATTCTCATGCAAAAGATACCACTATGACACTATCTATACACATTATTATTGTAATTCGTCCTATATATTTTATATATCTTCTAAACTAGAAAGTTATCATTATTATTTTCTCATTTTATCCTTAATCAAATATCATTATCTATCTATATAAAAGCAAACTCTTAGCTACATGAACTTTTTGTTTTTTTTGTGTTTTAGCCACAAAAGTTTTGTGGTTTTTATTTTTGGTCCTTTTTTGTTTTCAAGTTATTTTAGTAAATAAAAATTATTTTTAATACCTATTTATGTAAATTTCATCATAAAATATGTAAAACTTGCTTTAGTTTAACACGTTTGTTAAGTTTATTTTGTTATGTTGACGTTTTATTTTTTCGTTTGCTTGATGTCTTCGAGTTCAAAGTCGAAGTGATAGCCGTTAGTATGTTTTTTTTGTATTTGAGTTTTCATATTCAAGTTCGTGGTGGACTTACCCGCGCATCGCGCGGGGATCATTTCTAGTTAGTAAGAATAACATATTATTAACTAAAAATTACATTCAATGTATATCTATACATCTAAAATCATACACAATTTTGTATGTATAGACAATAATTTCCATTGGGTGGCATGATTTTCTGTCTGTTTTTTAACAAAAGTATGAATCTTTCTATCTTTGTTGCACTAGTTTATTACCGAAAGCATATATGATAAAGAACCCTAATCATTGTCTCCTTCACACAAACTACTTCAACAAGTCAACAACACCACACCCATCTCCATCTTCTTCACTACTACAGGTGTGTAGCAGCGGATTATGGCCGCTGAAACTTCAAGATCTTCAACATCATCGGCCGATTCGTACATTGGAAGCTTGATTAGTTTAACATCCAAAAGCGAGATACGATATGAGGGCATTTTGTACAACATCAATACTGAAGAATCGTCGATTGGGTTGCGTAACGGTACCCAATTTCTTACGATCTTGATCTTTGAATTGGGTTTTGTTGTCCCGATTTGGGTCTTTTGGTTGTTGTTTGGATTAGGGTTACAAGAATTGAAAAGAAATTAGGTAATTTGGTTTCATGATCGTATACCGTGTGGTTTGGTTGGAACTGAAAACTGTTTTGTTGATATCTTATTGATTTGGGTTTGAAAAGAACAATGATTTCACTGTGTAGATTAATTGTTTGTATTTGTATCAGATCTCCGGGTGTGTTCATATCATCATATGTGTCTGTATTAGGTACCCATTTGGTCGATTTCGATGAACTAAATAGGGAAATTCTCTTTTTTGGGATTTATAGTCAGAAAGTCTCTAATCTTAAACTGTTAAGTTAAATTGATATTGATGTGGGGAAGGATGTATTTGGTTTAGATTTGATGCATCTAATATGTGTGATGTGTAGGTATCTACGATGAAGGTTTATGCTTGACTAGTTCTTTGCTTGAAGGCTGTCATTGGTGATTTGTTGCATAACATAATGGCTAGTATGTTGAAGTAAAGTAATGATTTTTGATGGTGCTGTGTGTAGAATCCTATAGCTTTTTTGTTCTTGTTATATGAGGTGTTGGCATGGTATGACCTAAAGGCGATCTGTGGAATTCTGTAAAACTTAAGGGACAACAAGAATTTGGTTTCTTTTGAGAAGAGTAACCAATTAACCATAGATAAGTTATGAAGCAAATTGATGAACCATTGGTTTGTGATTTGAAGATGGTATGCGTCATTGCATTGTCCACAAGCTAGATGTTAATGATTTAATTGACACTATAAACTTAATTGATACTTTAATATTCATTCTCCACAAGCTAGTCCACTATAGTATTATATTAATGCTTGTATGACTATCTACAGTAAGATCATTTGGAAGCGAAGGGCGAAAAAAGGATGGCCCACAAATCATGCCTAGTGACAAGGTTTATGAATACATTTTATTTCGTGGAAGTGACATCAAGGTGCTATATTATTAATAATCATATCATTGTTTATTTTTTATCTAGAATAATGACTCATGCTAACTTGCTTATGAATGCTATTTTGCTACTTTTGCTACTTTTGCAGGATCTTCAAGTGAAAACATCCGCTCCTGCACAACCTGTTCAACCTACACAACCTATAAATAATGATCCTGCCATTATACAGGTTAGAAAAAGTTAGCTTTCATACATTTGCAACAATATTATTATGTAATGGTTTTGAATATTCCATTTTATGTGCAGTCTCACTATCCTCGGCCAGCTCCACCATCATCGAACTTACCTGCTGCAACCATCAGTAACTCTATGCCTGGTCTTAGCACACATAACCCACAAGTGGGACCCAACGGCCCAAATTTTCAAGGCGGAATGCCTTTGTATCAACCGGATGGAACTATGGGGTCATGGGGCCCTTCACCACCTCCACCAAATGTCAATAGTAGCGGTCTTACAATGCCGCCAATGTATTGGCCAGGATTCTATGCGCCGCCAAACGGGCTTCCACATCAGCAGTCATTGTTTCGGCCAACAACTATGCAGTATCCTGGTTTCACTCCATCATTGCCAAACGGACCTCCTAACCTGTCTGATTATTCTACAAGCTTAGCTAACCTTACCACGTCCTCATCATTACTGACGTCCAGCTTGCCTTCCGGACTTCCTCCTGTACCACCTCTATTATCATCTACTGAACCCCTGCCGAATTCGCTCCAAACTAAGGTCCCTACTTCATTGGGTTCCACTGCATTGCCACCTGCATCTTTGACTACTGCTGCTACTACTAGCCCTGATGTAATTGACACAATACCTCCTGTTTCTAACAAATCCAATGGGCTTCCTGGTGTATCACCCACACCGCCATTGGTCACCCCAGGCCAGCTGTTGCAGTCTGGGGTTCAAGTGGTTCATAAGGATGTCGAACTGGCTGCACCAGCACCAGCACCAGCACCAAAACCAGCACCATCATCAGAACTGTCTGCACCAGCACCAGCGCCAGCGCCAACACCAGCAACAACACCACCAACACCAGCTTCAGCACAAGCACCAAAACCAGCAGCATTACCTGAACCGTCTGCACCAGTTTCAGATCCCACAGAAAGTCAGCCTCCAATATTACCATTACCAACTCAAAACGGTAATCCAACCAAGGTATGACATTTCACCCTTTTTTATGCAATCCAATGTTATATGCTGCATTCCGATGTTTTGTGGCCCTAAAGATTTGATCTTCAATGAAACATACGCCAATATGCATATCTGACATGTTATTTTTTTGTAATTATCATTATTAATGCTGATTGTTAGACAAATGGAAGTCCTTACCAGAATCGCAACAGTTATAGAGGGCGTGAAAGAGGCAGAGGATCCGGGGTATGTTTTTTGGTGCAAATGTTATGTTTTTTATACTGTCATAAGACCAGTTATCTTGCACAAAGGGTATATTTGTCAACTCAGTTTATGGGTTTATGACGATGCAGGGGTCACGACCAGTGATGAAATTCACAGAAGAATTTGACTTCACTGCAATGAATGAGAAATTTAACAAAGATGAAGTGTGGGGTACTTTAGGAAAAAGCAGAAAATCAAATTCAAAGGAAAGAGATGGTGATGCTAGTGATGAGGATGAATTTGAAGATGAATATGATGCTTCTGCTTTACCAAAAATTGATGTCAAGGTAAGGTTTTAACATGGTTTATAGGTTTTTGATCAATTTTTTAAACTCGAATAATTAAATTGAAGAAATTCGTTTGATTTACAGCCTGTTTATAGCAAGGATGACTTCTTCGATACTTTATCATGCAACTCGAATGATAATCGATCAAACAACGGGAGGACAAGGTTCTCTGAGCAGATGAAACTAGATACAGAGGTAAACCTCAAGTGATCATGTTAATGTTATTGACTTATAGCAATGGTTTAGTGTTTTCTGCTTTGTTTTGTTTTATTTTAATGTGATGGTCATTTGGTCATGTGTCTTTGGTGGTGCAGACATTTGGAGAATTCTCTAGATACCGAGGGGGCGGTCGGGGTGGGCGTGGACCCTACCGTGGAGGTCGTTCTCGAGGCGGTGGTTATCATGGAAGGGGATACGGTTATGTTAGCAGGGCCCGTGGTGGAAGAAACCCGGCCCGTGATTATTAACGTTTTCATTGTGTGCCTGGAAAAGCATTCTCACTAAACTGCTTTTACCTGCAAATGATTTATGAGACTTATCAATATCTATGCAGATACTCATCATAATAAATTAAAATTTAGCGATACTTAAATCTGTGATTTTTGCTTAATAGTAGGTTATGGTGTTATAGTTATGAATGATGTGATTAGTGCTCAAAAGTTATAGTTAAGATTGATGTGATTACTGCTCAAAAGTAGATTATGGTGTTGTGTGGGTTTGGCTTACTGTCAACAAAACGTCAACATCTGATTACTCGGTTTTGGCTCAAACCAAACAACGTAAGGTAACGACTAGAACCTGTTAACCTCAATCGGGTGAACCAAACAACGTAAGGTAATGACTAGAACCCGTCAACCTCAATCGGGTTAGGTTTGGTCGATTTGGTTTTGGGATTTGTTATGTAAATATTTGCCATCTATTTTTAATTCCCTTAAAGTAGTCTAAAACTAAAAAAATATAAACGCAATACAAAATAACATGATGTTTAAATTATAACGGTTGATAGTCAATTTCTATTTTAAATATTGAATTAACCACACAAAATAGCATGATGTTTAAGTTATAAAAATTAAGTGTCAATTTCAAATTTAAATATTGAATTTTTAAATTAGCATAAAATACGTAGTCATTTTAGTTTATGACATACATACACATTTAAAAGATTAGTTAGGAAACATCTTGAATAGTTTATTGTGAACTCGTCATGTCAGCCTGAAATTCACTTCTTTAACTATATAAAAGGGTTTTTGTGTTCGATCAGAAGTACACAAAAAGCTATTTAGTATTTAGTGTAGACTCAACTCGTGAGTTTTATTTAAAACTTTTGTCGTGTTATAAATTAACACCCAACAGTATAATTGTATAGTTTCATTTACTTTTGATTAATATTTTTTGCCGGGTACCATTCCTTTACCCAAGAAGAATTCTATAGCATACACGAGAATACAGCTTAATACTTTTCCAAGCTAATGACAGTTTTTTTCCATTAGAAGTTGAAAGTCGTCTTGTTTTAACTTTTAATTTAAACAAACTATCTATTTAGACAACTGGAAGTTTGGAACCAACGTCCTTGTCCCGCATATAGAAAGTAAACTCGATATCAATGAGAAGTTTCGCACAAGAAACATCAAAACTTTAAAGGAAAAATGGATAAAAGAGTAATTAAAACATCTACACTCATATATATTGTTGACATATGAACTATATTTCAACTTGTAAAATAATTCAATATAACATAATTGGAAGTATTTGTATAGAAATTAAATTAACTTTTGACGTGACAAAATTGATAAAAAGAAGTTTTAAATTGTGGACACGTAAGGAAATAATGAAATATATATTATTATCATATTCTTCACGTCTAGTTTAGACGATATCTCTAGAAAAAGTCTTGCACGCCTTACTGTTTTACTTACATCCATTCATTAGCGAGTAACGAAAAATAATAGATACGAGTCCACATCATTTAGTTTATTATCGACTTAGACGGTGATGAAAACTGAAAAAGATACAAAACATTAGTTATTCATATCTTTCATAATTTATATCAAGTTTTGATATTTAAACCCCTACAACTTTATCTTTTATGTCAATTTTTCTTTATTCATTTTCAAAAACCAAACATGACTCAACTGTTCGTCTAATTGGTTCACTTGTTGGAACAAATAAAGAGTGGATTTAAGAAATAAGAACCAAATCATGTTGCAAATTATATACAAACTTATATACTTACGTACATACACACATATATAAATACTTAAATAATCAAAATATGAAGTCTAAAGTACTAAATTAATAAATAAAAGATTTTAAAGGAAAAATAGTAAAAAAAACATGAAATCTAGTCGGACCATTTATTCTGGTTGACCAGGTTCACTGGTGTAACAAACGTTAATCGGTGTAAAGAGAAACGGTTCAAAAAGACATAACCGAATTGCTTATTTACTTGGTTCTCAGTCTGACCACCCGGTCTAGTCAGGTCACAAAAACATCATTAATTAAAAAACCGATTATTGGTAGAATGAAGTTTCTTTTAATCAAGTCACATATACAAAATACACAAAATGAAACAAAACAACTTAGTACTAAATTAATTGTGTATTATACCGGATTACTTCTGATCGCCGGAAAAGTAAAATCCGGCGACGTAGCGATCCGAGGTGACCTCGGAGACCTCGGTGGAAACTCAGAAACTTGATGACCATCACAATCATAATATATCACCCCTGAAAACTCCGGTGGTTGACACTTTACACCCATCAATATCTCCTTTTGCCACAAACCACCCTCTCCAAACCCTTCATCCACCACCCTATCACCACCACCACCACTTCTTTTATGGTTGTTGATGACTAAAGAGCTCAAAGCCTTATTACTTATGGTGGTGATAAGTTTCTTTGGAGACCTTAACGGCGATCGCGGGGGCAACTTTTCTTCATAATAATCATCCTTCTCAACCATATCAAACGTCTTGTTAGTGTTACCTTTAGTATCTTTGTAACTTTCTTCTTTTCTTGAAGCTCGTCTTCGGTGGCTTGCGCATAGAGCGACGACAGCGGACGCCATGACGAACAGGCCGATACCGATCGGTATCGAGAAGATATGATCATCTCCGGTGGCATGGATGAAGTTTAGACGAACCATGTTGGTTGATATTATTATTTGATGAAAGGTGGAGAAATAATATGGATACAAGTCTTTGTTGTTGATGTGGTGTGTATGTATGTGTATATATAAGGAGTTGGTGGTTTATAACTTTATATGCATTTAATATTATGGGAAGGTAGAGGGAAAAAAGATTGATGTTCAACTTCTTGTAGTAGGATTAATTAATGTTTATAGATGATTATGAAATTATTTTATGTTGGTTTTGATTAAGTTAGTCAATAAAATAGTTGCGGTGATGCATTGTAACATAATTAACGTATAATATAAATATATGGGTAGTCAACTGATGCATGATATTAAATTCGTTAACCTGAATTGAAATTAAATATTTTAATATTAATACATTGAATAACATTTTTAAAATATAATAATTAATACAAATATAAAATACATTTTTGGTTTTCTTAATATAGTTTATTAGAAGCTTAAAACTATTAAAAGTTGAAATTGATAGGGTTGCACTTCACTTTTAAATATCATAATCAAAGATCTTCGAATTTTTTTCAAAAATGGGGTTAAAAGAGAGAGAAATGTGACAAGGGGGTAAAATCTTGGGGATTTGGCACATCAGGGGTTCCCGCCCATGCCAAGGGCGGGTTCTTCTTCATCTTTGACCGGGTTGGTTGGTGATGGTGACATGTGAATGTGGGTTGAATGTGTGATGTGACTTTTTTGAGAACTCGCCCTTGTCAAGGGCGGGTTCTCAATACCTTTTATTTATTTATTTATAACTTAAGTTAGGTGCTCTGATTCTCGATTATCTGGTTTATTTTATTACGGTTATCAATGTGTTAATACGAATGAACACGAATATTTGATATGAGCTCATATTTGTGTTCACGTTTATGCGTTAACAAAATATCATGTTTAAGTTCATGTTTTAAGTTCATTTCTTAACAAAATAACATGTTGAGAATGAACACGAATACTTGATGAGCTCATATTTTTGTTCACGTTTATGCGTTAAAAATATAAGCTCATCAAGTATTCGTGTTCATTCTCAACATGTTATTTTGTTAAGAAATGAACTTAAACATGATATTTTGTTAACGCATAAACGTGAACACAAATATGAGCTCATATCAAATATTCGTGTTCATTCGTATTAACACATTGATAACCGTAATAAAATAAACCAGATAATCGAGAATCAGAGCACCTAACTTAAGTTATAAATAAATAAATAAAAGGTATTGAGAACCCGCCCTTGCCAAGGGCGAGTTCTCAAAAAAGTCACATCACACATTCAACCCACATTCACATGTCACCATCACCAACCAACCCGGTCAAAGATGAAGAAGAACCCGCCCCTGGCAGGGGCGGGAACCCCTGATGTGCCAAATCCCCAAGATTTTACCCCCTTGTCACATTTCTCTCTCTTTTAACCTCATTTTTGAAAAAAATTCAAGATCTTCGCTACTAGGAATATAAGACTAACATAACTTTTAAAAAGCTATTTTTAAAAAAGGTATATTTTATACCAAAAGTTGCATTTACTAACAAAAAAGTTACATTATGAAAATACTGTACTAACGTATATGAGACTAATAATATTAATATCGTGCAAAGCTCCATCCCTACTATTATTATTTTGTATATTTTACAAACATATAAATATTAACGTTAAAACATATTGCATCTTTTGCAACATAAACATAACAAAAAAGTTGTTTTTCTTAATTAGAACAAATAAGAAACTTACTAATGAAGATAATACATCATTAACCCCACAAAAGCCAATGAGAAAAATTCAAGTCAACCGTTTAGCTGTAATTTGCTGACTTTTGCTCTACGATTTCTTCAGTTTGACTGAGTCTTCTGAAGTTGGACACAAAACAAACCTTGGGCGTACGTTGATCAAAAGTCAAACCTTGTTGAAGTCGACCTCACTTTGACCGATTCCACAACCTACTCTAGTCTTTTTATTAATATTTTATAAAGATTATAAATTAATATCTTTATAACTCCATATAATGAAATTATGACTTTAAGAGAGATTATTATCTTTCATACAAAGGTCTACGATGGTGAAAATCCATCTAACTTGCTTTAACTTCACTTAGACTTCATAAACTTGCACTTCTTAACTTGTTTTTTGAAACAAGATCGGCGTAAAGTTTGTTCAAGCTCGATTCTCCAAACATCGTCGACAAAAAATAAACAACTGAATACTCTTTATATATAAAGATTTGAAAGACGAACTCAAAAACAATGCATTAAGCAGACTATTTCATCTAATATTAAGATTGAAGTACTTTAAATTGCTAAATCTATACGTATATTTATAAGCAATATCCTTACATTTAATCATAACTTTAAAAAAGCTTGTTAATTAGTGGTACACACTTAATCTTTTATTATCTGTTTTATTGGTACAATTATGATAGTCCGTGAAAAAAAAGCTAGAACAAAGTTAATCTTGAAGTTTTATTGAAACTAGGTTGGCATTTTGAACCAATAAAATATATTTTTATTCTAGTTTTACATTGGTTGATGGGTATTTAGATTTTCTATTTATTTAAATGGTATAAACATTCAATCTAAACAGCTGTTTAATTAAACCTGTCACTCATAACATTAATATTAATTGTATTCTTGTTGTGTCTAAGAATGTGAAAGGTTTGAAAATTGAAGTTTAGAAGATTACGCAAATTAAAATTTAACCAATGTAAATGAGGTGATTTACTCCATCTGTTAACTTTTTTTAAATGTACAAATGTAAGTTTCTTTACATTGTATAGAGTTAGAAACATTGGTTACAACACAAATTTTCTTGCAAGTTCATAACCATTGTTCACACTTATATAGCTAGGTGTGTAAAAATGCTAAGTCAAGTCACTTATCTAATATATAACAAACGTAATGGGACATTAATAAGGCATTAACGGGGTATTATAAAATCTTAAAACGTTTTTACACCGTCTCTGCGTGTGTTATAGGAGCGTTATAGATGGGGACGTTTTCACAATAACTTCTCATAATTAGGTAATGATCAAAGGACATGAGTCGATAATAATTTGATGTATAATGCCCCTTAAAAAACATTAGCCATTACATATGACCTTAGCTGATTTATAAGACAATGTATAAATCAAGATATTAACCATTATGATTTGATCACATATGGTCTTCTATCTTTTATTTTCTATCTTCTATATATAATAAAAGAATAATTTTTGGGACACGTTTATATGTTTTTTTAAAATTGTTTTCTCACCCCTCTTCTCTCTTATTAATATTTATACTTAGGGGCCTTTGGTAACTTTGAATGATTAAGTGTTGAACCAATAAGAGGTCTGAATCATTGAGTGCTGAACCATTAAAAGGTCTGAACCATTAAGAGCTAGTTTATCGTTTAACTATTCAAATGCAAATGTTTGACCAATTCAGATAAGAGGTCTTAACCATTCAGCATTAGACCTCTTAACCATTCAGCACTAGTATAATGCTTAACCATTCAGAGGCAAATGTCTGAACCATTCAGACATTTGCACGCGATACAAACAGTCTGAGCCATTAAGTGCTGAACCATTCAGACATCTGAACCATTAAGAGACTGATTAAGAGGCTGTCAAACAGCCCCTTAGTAATTTGTTTTTCTCATTTTACTTTGTAATCAAATCATAATTTTCCTATTTTCTTCAACAACTAAATCATCTCTTCTTATTCCAAGAAAATTCTTTTGTTTACATTTTTATTCTTTAATTTTCATTTAGTGTATGATTGTTTATATGCAAAGTTTTATATGTTATTTTCTTTGTAAAAAGTACTTGAAAAATATGTGATCACTTATTTAAAATAAAATATTACAAATTTTTTTTATTCAATCCGTATAATATATATGATACTACTTAGTTTGATTTATATAAATATAATAATGCATGTACTTTACTTACTTTTATTTATAACAACTTGCAGTTGATTGCATCAATCAAATATTTTTATGTTTAAATTATCATTTTAAAAATAACATATGCGTAGTCATTCATGTATTATAAAAAATAATTACAACAATTAAAATAACTTTAAGATCACCGAAGTATTAATTTAGTATCATTTTTCTAATCCCGTCATACATGTCACTAGAAAATAATAAAACGTCCCTAAACTTAAAAGTCTTGTTATAAAATGACGATGTCATACCTACTTAAGCATGTCTTGACAATCTATTAAGAGTTAATTTTTGGTCGACTCAGTAACATTTTTATTATTGTATTAACTTTAATCTGATGAAATCTTTTAATTTACAATCATTGTGTTATTTTATGGAATACAAAATAAATGAAAACAAGTTGATACTCGGATCAACTTTTAAAGCAGTTAAATTTATTATATATTTTTTAACATCAAGCTTACACACCTACTCAAATTTAAAACCTCTCCTATAATATAAACCGTTTGTTTAAAATAAGACTTTAACTCTCAACCATTTAAGAGTGACATCATACTAACACCTTGATTTATTAGGTAACATTCTCTTAGATAAACCGTACACGAAAAACTTTTAGATCTTCAATATAATATTTATTGATTTGTTGTAAAGATGTCATAAATCATAAATCTTCATTTCTTTCTTTTCTTAAAGATATTAATCGCTAAAGTTAGTAAGGTCCATTGGGCTTTAATAGATAGATCTAATAAAAGAAGCCCAACAAGTGGTAACGGTAGCACCAATCCAAGAAGTTAACTACTCCAAACAAAAAAGGGCCCATGACGATGAAACAAATGCTAAGGACGTCAGATATTAATAGAAAACTTTTAATAAACTTTTTTTTAAGAAATGAAACTACTTATTTTAAATAAAAAAATAGTAGAAAAATTAAGTAAACCGGTGTCAGATTTATCAAACATATGTAATAACATAGTTAATATAAGTTATAATTTTACCATTGGATGACCTCTCATTTTGATATTCATTCCCGTATAATATATATGATACTACTTATTTATTTATTTATTTTTTTTAAGGAATGAAACTACTTATAGGTTTTTTTTCCCAATATACCATGATGATAACTTCATTTGGATTTGTAAAAAAGGAAAGTGTTTATATAGTATTAAGTAGGGGCGTAGGGCTGCAAACGAACCGAATGAATACGAACAAGACATTGTTCATGTTTGTTTGTTAAGAAATAAACTTGTTTATGAACTGTTCACGAACATTTATCGAACGAGATTTCTTGTTCGTGTTTATTCATTAAGAAAATGAACATGTTCATGAATTGTTCATGAACACTTACCGACATAAATGAACACATAAAAAAGCAAACGAACACAAACAACTGTTTATGAACATAACGAACACAAAAAAACTCATAAACACAAACGAATACAAATGATTATAAATTTATTTTTTAATAAAAAACATATTTATTACAAACATTACACAAAATAAATCAAAAATAAATAAGTACTTAACATAAATATAAAAAAAATACTTGATATAATAGTCAAAAAATAACTAACACAAAAATTAAGAATATGAATGAACACATTAACGCACATAAACGAACACGTTATCGAACGTTCATCAACGGATATTAACGAACACAAACAAACACATTATCGAATGTTCACGAACACAAATGAACGAATGCGGCTTGTGTTCATGTTCGTTCGTTTAACTAAACGGACAAAATTTTTTGTTTGTGTTCGTTCGTTTACTAAACGAACGAACATAAACGAACTTCCCGCTGAACATTTCACAATCTGTTCACTAAACGTTCAGTTTGTTTGCAGGCCTAAGTAGGGGTGTAATCTAGTCGAGTCTGAACTTGCTTACGCTCGAGCTCAGCTCGTTTTAACTTTGGAAAGCTAGAGCTCAAGGATCATTTGTAGTTTTATATAAAGCTTGAGCTCGTCTTATTATAATTTTTCAAGCTCGAGCACGACTCGTTTGTTATTAAACTTTATTTTTTTATATTCACTTTTATATTTATCTATAATTATATTTTTGTTATTAACTTAATAAATATTATTTAATTATTTTATCACAACTTTATATATAATGTAACTATTTATATGAATATATATTTACTATATAGACAAAAATAATTTAAATAAGAAACTCGTTTAAGTTCGCAAGACGGCTCGAACTCGATATTTGAAGCTCAAGCTCAAACTCGTTTAGTAAACGAGCCATGATATGAGATCGAGCTCGGGCTCGAGTTCGTTTATACTCAACTCGATTCAAGCTTTTTTTGAGCTATTCCCGAATAGCCTTAGTATTATGCTTTCGGGAAATGAGCTCTCCTATGAACTACCTGGAAGATCACAGCGAAAAAGTCAAGACCTGACAAAATAAGTAAATCTGAAGAGTTGCGAAAGACTGGGATCGAAAACAAAACCGAATGTGCTAGATTTTTAACATGTACAACCATCAAACCAGAGACCAAAACAAAGCTCAACAAAACATAAAGCATTAAAAAGTTCTAACACAATGTAACAATATTCAAGATAAAATTGAAAATAAGTATCAAAAGAAGCAACAAAAATCATTATTTATAACATACATATGAATCAAATGAATCCAATACTACAAATCAAACAACAACACGCCATCATATAACCAACAAATCTCCCTTAAGCTATACACACAATTAAGAAACTATAATAAAGATATACAAAACTCTAATCACAATCAATACATATCACACCATCTCCGAGATTTTGGATTTCGAACACGATGAAGGCGATGAAGAACCAGCTTTATCATTAGGATATGCATCAGGAGGTGCAACCGGAGCCCCAAAGGCTTGAGCATGAGTTCTAATATCCTGTCTTCCTCGCGCTCTTCCGATCAAATAACACGCGATACCGAGCATCACGGAGAACAATATCAGCGGGAGCGATATCACGATCACCATCGCCATCTTCGGGATCTTGTTTATGATTCAGATTATATGGAATTTTAGTTGTAGATCAAATGGTAGATTGATGAATGATGATTGATCATGTGAAACTACTTAAAGAAGTTTTGTTTTCAAAAGAGGGGTGCACAACGGGTGGATTTTATTTTCGGTTTTGGTCCTTGTGGTTTCAGGTGGTTTTTACTTTGATTCTGTAGGTTTGGTTTTTGAACAATGTTTCACTATTGTTTAGAAGAATGATTGGAGTTTGAATGAATTTTGTGTCACGTGGTAAAATATTAGTGCAAGATTTGTTATTTATCATGATTAGTTATTTCTATCTTATGATATGCACAATTCTTATAGAAAAAATTATTATGTTTGTTTAAGTTGGTGAGGATGTGTGTTTAAAGTGTTATTTTTAATATTCTTTTTTTCTTATATATTTTTCTTTGAACAATTTGATTAATGTATGACTGATATGAATCTTTTTAAGAGAACTAAGTGCAAAATTGTGAGTGTTACATACTTACATGCACATTATTAAAACATCAGACAATACGACACTAAGATAACTAATCTAAATTTTGTAAATTTCTTCAGTTTTTAGTCCAGAGAGAAGATGAGAAAAAAAACGTCCTTCATCACCTCCGTCACATCCCCCATTTTCCAGTTGAAATCACTCATGTGATTGATATGATTAGTTTTGTAACAAGCCTCTATATTTTTGGTGGTTGTTATATTAAAGGTTACCATAACATCGGTGTTGACAAAAAAAAATTGGTTTACAATTCTTTTCAAACTAATAATAGCTAGAACTTAAAATTGTGAGATATACTGATCAGACAAATAACTTTTAATTAAATATTAGGATACATTACTTATGAATTTTGAATTATTTTACAATTATCTTTGTTCATCATTCCTCTTTCCTTTCAAGGCATCAATTAAGCTCAGATTATCTTATTAACGTTGCCTAAATTATATTTGTTATTTTTCCGTTGTCTAAGCGTATTAATTTTCGTTCGTCTATATTTCGTGGGTGTTATACAAAGAAACTAAATATACATGGAGGTTAATTGGAGTTGTATAAGACATTAAGGGTACAAATGAAAATATTGGTACTCTGAGTAAGAGGGTCCCACTGGCAATAACGTTATACGCTGTTAACGTTGTATTTTCCAACGGATACTTCACACGCACACTGGATGTCGGGGGCCTGTCTGCACTTGGAATTTGGCTAAAGAATTTAGTACTTATGAAATAATATTATTATAAGTATTTGATTGAAAAATAAAACAAATGAAAACTAAAAATCCGTTAATAAAATGTATTTTAATATAAATATTTAATTTGATATGCTATATAAAAAGTAATCAACTACAAAATCACGGTTTTTTAAATACATAAGCCTAAGAATTAGAGGTGTTGATCAATTGATGCGAGTTGGTGGGTTAATGAGTTGAATGGGTAAATCAGGTTAAGGCCAATATATTTATTCGTATCAAATGACCATCCTTCGTGTTCAGTTATGGTTGATCCTTTTGATGTCCATTTGTATATATGTGCAATACCTACAACCTAATTAATTGATGTCATTTTAAGTTTGTTTTTCTGTCTCTTATAACCTATTAAAAAGTTGTTTTACATACTTAGCTCTATGTCAGATAAATCAAATAAAGATTTAGGAACCGGTTAATAGACCTAATGATACCCTCTAAAATCTATATAGGAATTTCCCAAAATTTAAACATCAAATTTTAAATTCTAACTTTATTTAAATAACACCCTAGATTTAAAATCTAAATAAAAAGACCCTAGATTTAAAATCTAAATAAAAAGACCCTAGATTTAAAATCTAAATAAAAAGTGTTCAGTTAACTTATTTATTTGCGCGTGTAATTTTAGTAAATATATGTTATAATGCCAAACCTAAAATCCGATTATTTTCGTTTTTAAATCAATGATCAATCTTCACCTAGAGGTGGACATAAAAACCGGGTTCGGACCCGGCCCGGTGTACCCGACCCGGGTACGGGTAGTAGCCGATGGGAGGCATACCCAGGTTGGACCCGTTTAAACCCGTAGGGTTGGAACCGGGTTTAGTTTTTGAGTTTTTTAGTGAACCCAACCCGAACCTGACCCGGTTTAAACCCGAATTGAACCCGGTATTGGACATAAAAACAAGAAAAGAAAAGAAAAGAAGAAAAAAAGAAAAACTAAATCGGGTATTGGGCCCGGTTCCGGACCCGACCCTACCCTCCCCGGGTATGGCGGGTAGGGTTTTCAAGTAACTGAACCCGACCCGGGTTCGTACCCGGATACAAAAGAACCCGATTGGGCCCAACCCGGTTTGAACCCAGTTTCGGGTATGGCCCAAAACCCGATTTGCCCATCTCTATCTTCACCCCACTGAAAAGATCAAGCCCAGATCTCCGGCCCAAGGAATTTAACATCCGGAACTAGGCTTACCAGCATACGGATTGGGCCGGGTTTGTGGGCCAATGTAATAATCTTGGACTCTTGGTCCTCTTGTAGAATGTAGAGTTGGAGCCTTGTTACAATGTTACCTCATCATAGTGCAACCGAAGTAAAGTATAAACATTAATACATTATCCTATTTGTTAGAATTGCCCTAGCATTTTCATCAATAACACTTTGCTCGTTTATGGTAAATTATAAAAGTATATCATCTTCTCGTATACTTGAATTCATTTATGACCAAATAAGGCCATCAAGGTTCGGCTCAACGTATTTCAGGTCCTAAAATAAATTTTACTTCCGGCCTTTTTCATAACAGATTTAGTGGAAACCAATTTATTGTGATTGGTTGATTTAAGACGATGATGAACCTATTAAGATTTTAATTTATCTAAACTTTTTTGTTAATCATAAAAAAAAAGTAATTGAACCGAAGTAGAGTCATTTATATACTACAAAATTAAAATGGATTAGGTATAATTCTTCATACTAAATCAAATCAAACAACCAATTAAAGGCTCTTTATCCTAACGGTATCCGGATGTTTAAAATGAACGTTCTTCCCATTAGATTGGCGTTTCAAGACCCACAATAGTGTAGTATTAACTGTTAAGAGTTATATGTCACGTGCAATGCACACTAACGAAGCTTTTACACTAACCAACGTTCTTAATATGCCATCATTATGGTTCTACAACAAGTTAGCAACGTTTGACCTTTTTGTCGTGTCGTCGCAGCTACTCATGTTTATTAATATATTAAAGGATAATAATCATAAATTCATAATTTAATATAATCATGAAATATATATTTCCACACACACACATATATAATGTCTTAAAAATCTAGAGTAAATCAATACATTTCATCCACAAATACAAAATTAACACAATAATGAACACAAGAAAGCAATCATGCACACAATGTATACATATAAAGGGAGCCACACGACTACTCGAGCCACCTCTTCTAGTGGTGCAACGGGTTAGGACCCGTTGGCACGAGTCGCTTTTCAACGCCATAACGTGGATCGATACGAGTTCCATGTTGCTTGGGTATGTTGTTATGGTTATGGTGTATTAGAAACGGGGTGAAGTCGAAGTTAGAGGCTAGGGCTTTGCGGTTAGTTAACGGGCGGTGATTGCGTAGAGATGAGGCGGTAGCGAGGGCGACAGATTTGGACTTGACATGAAAGATGATGAGGAGGATGAGAGAGAGCCAGAATATGAGGTGGAGGAGGAGAGATATCTTCGTAGCCATGGCGGTGGCGGTTGTTGTGGCGGTGGCGGTGGTGGTGATGGTGGTGATGAAGAGAAAACATGTAGAAAAGAAAGAAACAAAGAGGATGAATTATAGGGATGGTTTAGTTGTTTGAGAGTTTTTGAAGGGTGACAGCTTATATTTTCTGGATCATATACATGAGATAAAGAAAAATAATGTTCACTTTTCACTCTTCTTTTTGTTTTATTAATTTTTATGTATAAGTATGTGTATTGTCTTATAATATTGAGTTTTTGTGCACCCTAAGAAAACTTGGATGTCTTACAACAAGGTACATGACAACCTTGCAAAATATGTTGTAAAACATGTTTGAAGATTTGGGTATTAGCTGTGGCGGAACCAAGATCTCCGATGATCCGTAGTCATAAGGAATCTGTTTGATATTTTTTATAACAATTTCAAAATATTATTTTAAAATAACACGAGGTTAACTTTTTATTGTAATTGTATTAAAAGACTTATGATGTTGATTAAAAGTTTTCAAGGGAACTTAAAGATAACATAATTATGAAATTACGAGTTATAGTTATATCTTTATTTGGTACTTAAGTAGGAAAAAAGTGGAATTTAAGGATGGGTGTTTATTGGGCCCGTGAAGCATAATCAGCAGAAGGCCCATGTTACAGAGGCGAGCCCAACACACGAAAGCCTTCACACTTCGTTGATTGACATTTGACAAAGCTATTTCAGTTTTTTTTTTGTTAATTTTAATTTTTTTTATTTTTTATTTATTTAAAACTTCGGTTTAGCACTCTAGTCTGGCCTTCTATCTATTTGATTTTGGACCTTATTCTAATTATATCAAGTTTATGGAACTTATAGAAATACCACATAGTGATAAAAATGATAATTCAGTCTGAAGAGTTGTTTTTTCTTTTCTAATATATTGTATTATAAATATAAGTAGTTATGGAATTTGTTAACAAATTACGTGTATGGTATTTGTATTATTGGAAATATACTAAGATGTAAAACCCGTGACACTTTTTGAGAAAAAGAAAGTATATAACAAAAAAAAGAACTTTTATATAATAAAACTAAAAAAATAAAATGCACACAATTCTATGATGCTACGAGTTGAAATGGACATGTTAAGTTAAATTAGGATTTGAGTTTATAATTTTTTTAAAATAAATAGGTTTTATCCTTAAAAAGTCTGTGAAACATCCCCAGTTTGATACGAATTCTTCTATTATTTTTGAAATGAAAGACCTTTTAGTAATCAAACAAAATTCGTTATGTCTAATATATTTAGGTCATTCTTCCAAATTGTTATATAATTGTGTCAATAATAACCATTTTGTTATAAGTTTACTTTTTAGATTTGCTTTTAATTATTAACTAATTGAGCTATGAACCCAATACAACACTCCATGAACCAGCATCAAAGACCGATTCATATGAGAAGCTAATGCTTTCTTTTGGAGTTCTTTAACTTAAAAGCCGATGTAAGGGCATACAGTATGGTACCCGGGGTGTGTCTGGGAAAAACCGGTCCCGGGTGGTAACACCACTCCCCGGACTCGGGAAAAAAAAAAACCCACCCTGGTGAATTTTCACCAGGCTTTAACGCCTCTTTTCTCTTCTTTTCTAGGTCACATAGAGGAACCAGAGACAAACTAGGACGACTTCATGCAAATCAAGAAAAAATAAAAAAAATAAAAAATCTAATGTGACAACCAGGGAATCCGGGACGGGGGGACAACTCCCACCCCTCTAATACTTCTAGTGGGTTACGTCTAGGACTAGATCTAGGTAGGTTTAA
Source organism: Flaveria ramosissima (assembly GCA_025215565.1). NCBI lineage: Eukaryota > Viridiplantae > Streptophyta > Magnoliopsida > Asterales > Asteraceae > Flaveria > Flaveria ramosissima. The sequence goes on from CM046032.1 coordinate 48,588,312, forward strand.
TATGTTAGATCTAGTTCGTTTCAAATATACTCTTTTATAATTGAGGGAGATATTATATCTAAGCGTTAGTCATCAAAAGACAACTTGTGAAGGATCTTACTACATATATTTGATGTTTCTAGGATGATTATGACTTTCCAATTGGTTGAAATTTGAAGCCTTTTATCCAACTTTTTCTATCAAAGTGTTAGTTGAATGGTGCATGAGCTAGTAGCAATCAATTTTGACTTTCTTTTAGTCCGGCCTTGACTTTATGCTGAACAATTGGAAGTATTAGACTTTCAGAATTTGTCTCAACTGTGAGATTTTTGGTGTCTTCATTAGATGATTTTTGGTTTGGATTCCATTGACAAAATTAAAACAAATACATATGACAACCTCATTAAAGAAAGCCAAACACAATTATTAAATATATATGTTAACTTTTAACAAAATTTGTGATTTGCGGAGCTTATCTCTTAACAACCACAAATTATTAATATGCTAGTTATAATTATAAAAACAATACTTGTATAATTATAATTGATATTTACTAATAAAACTAGCCTTAAGCATCTGCGTTGCAGCGGAGGCATAAAACTGTATCAAGTAGTACAAATAACATCACCGTCAGTGACCACTAACATCCAAAAAGCTCGTAGTAAAAAACTTAAATAAGAACGAACGAAAAGTAGGTGTAAAAATGTTAAACTGCGTAGGTGAAACGTAAAACATATAAAACAATAAGTAACTCAATCTAGAACCAGCACGTTGCAACAGGGTTATTAAACAGGGAAAATATAATGGTAAAAATGTTGAACCACACATGCATGTTGCGGTGAATTAACTCGCAGAATTTAAACCGAATCTTTAAAAAAAATATAAAATATGAAAATATAAGAGACCAACATTGAAAGTAAAAAAAAATATTGGGGTCAAATTGTAAAATTATAAAAACTATAAGGTTAAGATAAAAAATAAGTTAAGGATTAAAAAAGAAACAAAGATGGGTACAACTTATTAAGCATATTATACAACACTTTAAGCTTAACAAAGTTGGTAATTAGTAATATATAAATACAAAAGATTGTATAACCCACTAATACATATGATACAACCAATAAGTCACATTAAGTTAATAATTAGTATATATAAATTATTTTAAGAGGTTGAATCAACACTTAAGAATTTATTGACTAAATGGATATTAAAAGTACAACATTTGAAGCTTATTGTACAACCATAATGCATTAATCAAGTTGATAATTAGTATTATATAAATGAGTCGAGGTGGTATCTATTGAAATCAGAGTTTAAACGAATTTCAACCCCTCGCTTTTTGACACGTGATATTCCGAATGAAGTAACAACTTAAATCTAGATATGTATAAAACACATCGATCTCTTAATAGAAGGGTAACAACATAAAACCACCTAGAGGCTACTAATACTAGCGTAAGGAACCTCTAGGTTTCTTATAGAGGTGTTCATGCTTAATTTGACCAATTTTAGTAAAATTTTGAGTTGACTAAATTGATAACTATGATTTTAGAAAAATGATAAACCTATCGACTTGGTTGGTGGAGTAGCTAAATGGCTAAAATGATTTGGTTTAAACTGTGGTTTATTTGTTAGTTTGTATTAAGTGACAGAATCAAGGATTTTCGACATTCATACTAGTGTGAGGTGCGTTGGGGTTGGAGGCAATGGTAATGTGGATGGGTAACGGTGACATTTGGAGATGGTGATGTCAATGATGGCAATGGGGTGATGGTCGCGAAGGTGATGGTAGTGGTGTTGATGTGAAGATGATGCGTTCATGTTTTGTATGTGTTTTAAGTATTTAAATGTATGCTTTTAATGTGATTTTCCTATCGAGCGTAATCACTTTGTGTTATGTTTGAATTGTAGGTTTGGGAAGCTTAAATGATGTATTCAAGGGTTGCACGAAGATTGGGTGATATATGGATGAAAAGAGATGAAGAAAATGAAGAAATTGGTGAAAAATGAGCATACGACGTAACTTACGTCCTAAAGGAAGTAAGCTACGTCCTTTCTAAAAATGATATTTTTTTGGACGTAAGACAGAGGCTAACCACGTATATCATGGGGGAGGACGTAATTTACGTCCCTAAGGACGTAACTTACGTCGTATGGTCATATTTGACGTAATTTTCCGGATTTTGACCATATTTAAGGAAGGTTATCAATTCTAAAAACCCTAATTCGCATTGGGAGCAAAAAGGGACGAATTTGGACGATTCTTGAGGTTGATTCTACTTCTCCAACTCATTCCAATCCATCAAATCATGTTCCAATCCGATCTTGTTTCCGAATTCATGAAGATGCAAGGCTAAACGTTTCGTGATCTACCTCGGGTGATAGGTTTCTAATTTTTAGGTTTTCGTTTATGTTCAAATTGTGTTGGGATTAAACTTTAGAACCCGTTAAGTTCTTTATTGAGTTTAACTTGTGTCTTGATTGTTTAAACAATTGTTTTAGTAATTCTTGATTTCAATTTCATATAATTAAGCGCAAGTTGTATGATTGCAAGGTTTTGGTTATTCATTCAATTGACATGGTGTACTAAGACCCGTTAAGTCTTGGTTATCTCTGTCACTTAATCATTACACATATAGAATCCCCGTTAAGGATTTTCCACCAAGTTGAACTAGGCGATTACCAAGAACCGAACCTGAATCCCGGGGTGGATTACCCTTTTTCATAATCGTCTTCTAATCAATTTTCAGTAATTGCAATTTGTGTTCTTAATTAAGTTCTTAATCATTCCAAGATCTAATTTTTACAGCCAAGAGGCAATAGTTTAAGTAATTTGATAATTTAATTAATCGTTTCTTATAGATCAATTCACAATACACCGACCACTAATTCCACGAGGTTCGACAACCCTACTTACCCTAACTAGTTTAGGTGAATAGGAACACACATTTTAACATCTTATTTGATTGGTACTTCGACATCGATAAAATTTTGGCGCCGTTGCCGGGGAATCGGTGCGCTTGGTGTTTTGCTATTTGATTTGTTTTTAGTTTTTGTTATTTGTTTTGCTTTAATTCTTTATTTCCTTGTTACGCTTGGTGTTTTTCAGTGTGTAGGTGACAGATTGCATGCATACTCGTTATTCGGGTAGGAAATCACCATTAGTGTTCGATCCAGAGATAGAGAAATCAGCGAGGTACAATCGTGTTCTACATCGATCAGGGTTACCGATTACATCAATTTCACAAGCTATTGATCAAGCAGCTGACAGTTCATCTGATTCAACCCAAATGGAAAACCCAAATAATCAACCACCTCAAAATCCAAACCCTCCTCCTAAAAATCAAAACTCAAATCCACCCCCACCACCAAATAAAAACCGCAACAATAACCTAATCAACCACCACCCAACAACAATGTGAATCAAAATAACCTCAATCAAGGTGATGACTTTGATCATGTGAGCATGCATAGTGTTCATACGGGTGATGAAGATTATGAAGATGAGTGGAATAACAATGAAGAACCCTATAATGGTGCAAATTATGATGCTTGGGATGGAAATTTTGGATGGCGGCGATTGACATAATGGAAATAACAATTGGGGGAATGATCAACATGGGTGGAATGCACCACCTATCAATTAACAACGGGGTAGGGTTAACAATAATATCAATCAGCCAAGAAGACCTCAAAGAGCTCAAGTACAAGGTGTGGATAGCCATTTCAGACCGGCTATTTCTGAAAATCCAAACCCCATCGCACCTCCAAATCGACGAGGAAGAGCTTTTGATGTACGCCCTCATTATCTCACCATTCTTCCTGCATTTAGAGGCACTACAACAGAAGAACCATATGTGAATCTTGCTGAATTTGATGCCATATGTAGCACTATTGGTGGAAATCACTTCACACAAGATGAAGTGAGGTTGCGATTGTTTCAGTTTACTTTAAAAGATAGAGCTAAGCAATGGTTCCTCACTTTGCCTGATAGTAGTATTCATACTTGGCAAGAGATGCAAAGGGTTTTCCTTGAAGAATATTACTCTATGGGAAAGACAAGCGATGCAAGAGAGGCTATTCGTTCTTTTCAACAACAAATGGGTGAGCAATTTCATGAGGTATTTACAAGATTCAAGGAGTTGATCCGCATGTGTCCTCATCATGGTATTGAAAGGTGGGAATTGATTAAGGCATTTTCAGATGGACTAACACCAGAAGAAAGAAAATACTTGTTTCTACAAGTAATGGAACATTCTTATCTAATCATGAAGATATGGATTGGGAATTCCTAGAACGAATGTGCAAGAATTCCAAAGCTCAAGCTTCGGCTAGTAGACGGTCAAAGCCTGCTCTAACAAGGTCAACCACTATTGATTATGAGACTAAAGAAAGAATTTCATATTTGGAAAGACAATTGGTCAAGTTAGGACAAACAGGGACTAAAGATGTAGCTTCAGTTGGATTTAATGTATGCAATGAATGTGGTGAACTAGGGCATGCAAGTGTAGTGTGTCCGTTGCTTTTAGGTCAACATGAAATGGTGAATCAAGTATATGGAGAGAATAAGCAGTTTGATATGAATTCCAATACTTATCATCCTGGATTGAGGAATCATCCCAACTTTAAATATGGTAATGCTTCAAACCAGATGAACCCTAATTTTCAAGGTAATAATCAAGGCGGTCAAACATATCAAAATAGAACACAAGGGAATTACAATCCAAGTGGTTATCAAAGAACTTCATATTCTCAAGGAAACAATCAAGGGAGCTACAATCATGGGGATCAACAAGGGAGTTCATCACGAAGCTATCAAGGAAATTCTCAATTAGTAAAAGTTGGTAATGAAGACTCTACAAATGCAAGGTTAGATGCCTTAATGAACATGATGAAAGAGAATATACAAGAGAATAAGAGGGAAAATGAAATTAGAGACAAAGCTTATGAAGCTTTGAATAAACAAGTGGGGCAACTTGCTGAGGATGTGGCCAAGATTAAGAGGAACCCCGGGAAACTACCGAGTGATACCACAATCAATCCTCAACATCAAGGAACCAACACGGAAAACATGAGAAATGTTCACATCAATTCGGTTAGTATCCTTCCTGACTCTTTAATTATTGACAATAACTTTACTTCTTTTCCACAACAAGTTGCAGATAAGGAAGAGAAAGCCAATGAAGTGGAAGACAGTGACCCAGGAGCACCAATCATTCCAATAAAAGTGGGGAAGTTGAAGATAAAAAGAGCACTCTTGGATTATGGAGCAGCTGTTAGTATCTTGCCAGGTATGTTATATGATCAGTATGACTTCGGTTCTCTAGAAGAAGTTAACACCACTGTGGTGTTAGTTGACTTGACTCAGAAAAGTCCTCGAGGTATGGTAAGGAATGTTATAATTAAGTTGGGAGAATTTTACTACCCGGTGGACTTTATGGTGCTTGATTATGCACTGGTAAGGACAAATGAGCAACCGAATGTCATATTGGGTCGACCATTTTTAGCACCTGCCAATGCTCAAATCAATTGTCGGGATGGAACAATTGAAATGAGTTATGAAACTCGTAAGTTATGTTTTGATGTATTTTCCAAGTCGATTAATTATTTTGGTAATGATGAATTTTCTATGACAGATATGACTAACGTGTGTGTTCCTACTTATACTTCATATGTAAGCATGGACAGCAATTTTGAGAATGGTTTTGAGTATGATAGGGTTAAGCATGTGGACTTGAAGGAATTGATGAATTTAAAAGAAGAGAAAGAGCCAATTATGATGATGGAAACAAAAGATGAGAAGCATAAAATGAAAAAAAAAGTTGGCGATCCACTTGATCCGATAAAAGACAGAGTTGAGGCATTAATGTTTGGGCCACAATACGATCTAGTTGAAGACCCACCAGATCATTTGAAGAATACCGGAGTCAAGCATCCTACTCGACCACCATGAGTGGTCGCAGGTATGGTCTGGCTGAAGACCTAAAACTTAGCGCTAATCGAGAGGCAACCCGAAATTGTTTTGTTTCTTTTAGTTTTTTTTGTTTTGTTTTATTTGTTTTGTTTTATTTGTTTTGTTTTGTTTATATTTTTTTTCAGCTTTAAACACCGGATGCAAATACTCAAGTGTGGGGAAGCTCATGGATCTTTAGGAGCATAAAAGAATGTGTGTGTGGGCGGCTTTACTTATCTATGTTGACCCATAACCATCATATATTGCTGATAAGGCATCTTATATCATCTATGATCAGGTCCATGCACTTTTTTTCATATCTTAAAGCTTTGCTAGTTTGGTGTCATTTAGTACAATCATGGTAGGCATAATGCGTATTTGGAAAGTTAGCTTTGTAACTTCACTTGAGTAAAGGTTAGGACCCTTGTTTCACATAACAATTTAAAGTTTACATTGAGGACAATGTAAAGTTTTAAGTGTGGGGATAAGGGGAAGATTGAAGATTGTAAAGAAGATTTAAAATTGAGAAAAAAAATCGATTGACCAAGAGTTTTCAAAATGCCCCTAAAGCAACTTATTTATGCATGAAAGCTTAATTTTTTCAATGTAAATATTTAACCTGTGCACAAGCAAAGGTCCTTAATCATGGCTATCTTACTAGAAAAAAAACAATTTCTGAGAATTGATTGAGATGTTTAACCAGGGTAACAAGCCAGATAGTGGACTTTTTATGCATGTTTTTGCATCCTTAACCTGTCTGCCATCATTTTTGTGAGGATTGAGCCTATGCATGAGCTTAGAACATCAACAAGTTATTTGCTCATCTTCCTTTCATGTGTGTTACCAGAACGATTACATTATTCTAGAACTTGCATAATTGATACGTTTCAAGATCATGAACCAAACTGTTGCACATATATGATTAAGGCACTAGGATGAACCTTTGTTTTATTAGCTTTTTTCAGTTGTATTATCCTACCCTAAAATGAGCCCCTAGTTGCCACTTTGAGCCCCAACCTCTTCCTTTGTTAAACCCAAATCAACCTATTAGCCTTTTCAAACCTTTTTACTTTTTAAGCCCATGTATGAAATCTGATAAGTATTGCTTGAATTTTAGATATAATATTGTTAGAAGCAGTAAAGTGTTTAGATATAATCAATATTAAAAGAAAATGAAAAAAAAAAAGAAAAAAAAAGCAAAAAAGAAAAGAAAAGAAATAATGGGTCAAAATGACCACAAGATCAATGTCATGTTCAGTGATAATAATGTTGAATATGGGTCAAGTTTACCCAAATTCACTGTGTAGTGGTGATTTATTGTTTAGTGTGTTCAACATTCTTATTTGGATTTTATCACCTTTAGCCACTCCAAGTTCCTTATCCATACCTAAACCCTAAGCCCTACATTACAACCTTTCAAAGCCCTTTTGATGTGTGCATGGTTTTTGAAGGAGTCACGATCATTATGCAAGCTTATGGTAATCATGAATTGTTCTTGGTTGAGAGTACTACACTAATATACTAGCACGCCTTTTGCTGGACCAGATACTAAACCGAGAGGAGTGAAACTTGTGAGATGTGTGATTACATGCATAAGGAAGACTAGAAAGCTTGTTGGGGTTGGTTAGATAGATCATATTTCAAACGAGTAATATCTTTGCTTACAAAGCTATAACTTCATGTATGAAATTGTAAGTGGATATGACTTGGGACCTTAGCTAATAGAAGGTGAATACATGACTGGATCGTATTTGTCTAATTATAGTTGTAGTGTTATGAGCGAGTTTGCTTGGGGGCAAGCAAATGATAAGTGTGGGGATGTGATGCGTTCATGTTTTGTATGTGTTTTAAGTATTTAAATGTATGCTTTTAATGTGATTTTTCTATCGAGCGTAATCACTTTGTGTTATGTTTGAATTGTAGGTTTGGGAAGCTTAAATGATGTATTCAAGGGTTGCACGAAGATTGGGTGATATATGGATGAAAAGAGATGAAGAAAATGAAGAAATTGGTGAAAAATGAGCATACGACGTAACTTACGTCCTAAAGGAAGTAAGCTACGTCCTTTCTAAAAATGACATTTTTTTGGACGTAAGACAGAGGCTAACCACGTATATCATGGGGGAGGACGTAATTTACGTCCCTAAGGACGTAACTTACGTCGTATGGTCATATTTGACGTAATTTTCCGGATTTTGACCATATTTAAGGAAGGTTATCAATTCTAAAAACCCTAATTCGCACTGGGAGCAAAAAGGGACGAATTTGGACGATTCTTGAGGTTGATTCTACTTCTCCAACTCATTCCAATCCATCAAATCATGTTCCAATTCGATCTTGTTTCCGAATTCATGAAGATGCAAGGCTAAACGTTTCGTGATCTACCTCGGGTGATAGGTTTCTAATTTTTAGGTTTTCGTTTATGTTCAAATTGTGTTGGGATTAAACTTTAGAACCCGTTAAGTTCTTTATTGAGTTTAACTTGTGTCTTGATTGTTTAAACAATTGTTTTAGTAATTCTTGATTTCAATTTCATATAATTAAGCGCAAGTTGTATGATTGCAAGGTTTTGGTTATTCATTCAATTGACATGGTGTACTAAGACCCGTTAAGTCTTGGTTATCTCTGTCACTTAATCATTACACATATAGAATCCCCGTTAAGGATTTTCCACCAAGTTGAACTAGGCGATTACCAAGAACCGAACCTGAATCCCGGGGTGGATTACCCTTTTTCATAATCGTCTTCTAATCAATTTTCAGTAATTGCAATTTGTGTTCTTAATTAAGTTCTTAATCATTCCAAGATCTAATTTTTACAGCCAAGAGGCAATAGTTTAAGTAATTTGATAATTTAATTAATCGTTTCTTATAAATCTCACAATACACCGACCACTAATTCCACGAGGTTCGACAACCCTACTTACCCTAACTAGTTTAGGTGAATAGGAACACACATTTTAACATCTTATTTGATTGGTACTTCGACATCGATCAGAAGACAGCAGCAATGATGGTGGTAATTAATAGGTTGTTGTGACTTACAATAGTGACAGTGGTGCTCGTCAAGTTAGACATATTTTCAGCGAGCAAATTTTATAATAACTACTCAAATTGATTCGTTATATAATTTAAGTACACTTAAATTGATGCTTAATATAATTTTAATAGACCCAATTGTGAATCAAAACCAAAATTTTGTTTATTAAAGTTAATTAATTTCTTAATAAATTGATTATGACCCCATATATAACTTTTATTATTGAGTATTTAATATTTTTTTATTAAATTTGCATAATACACATGTTTTTAACTTAATTTACATAAGAAAAACAAAGTAACTAACTAAAAACTGAACAAGAAATAAGCACAATCAACTTGACCGATTGGTAAATGTTAATACATGCCAAAACCATGCAACCATTAGGTTATGGTTTCGGTTTACACTTCTTCCATGACAAATTAGGCGTAACCAGACCAATAACCATATTCATTTATGTTTCATGAATTTACCTTGTACTTGAAGCATATTTTGATGTATTTACAACAAATTATATATTCACACATGTATTTTCATATATCTAGTATTACCATTGCTTTGTAGTGATGAAGTAAATACATGAAATTGCACATCTTGTGTGGGTTTGTATAAAGTATTATTACAATTGCCCCTTGTAAATTTTAATAGATATTATCATTGCTTTGTAATAGAATTATGTTTTTGAAAATATATGAGCGAGATAAGTGACATGCATTTACATATGTATTGATGGAAAGAAAGTGTGATACGTGAGAAACAATATACACATTATGATAGACTTGAATATCAAATGTTAATACTGTGATTTATCTCTGAAATATATGATATTATCATATTTTTGTTATTTTCGTTATAGTATTACTAATTATCAACTATGTTTTTGTATAAAAGTTGTACCTTAAGTTTTGATGATTATACCCTCATTGTATATATTATTAATTATCAATTTTTTTGTGTTATCATGATTTGTACCTTAGCTTTAGTGGGTTGTATCTATTTTTATTTTTTTTATCTTTAATTTTTTACTTTAAGCTCCAATACTTTTATATATTTAGTAATTTAACCCCTATATTGTTTTTTACTTTCAACTTTGCTCCCCTATTCTTTTTATGTCGCAACGTGCGCGTGTGGTTCAACGTTTTTACCTCTATTTTTTCCTGTTTATGGCCCCGTTACAAAGCGCGGTGTCCAAGACAACTTATACGATTCGTGTGTGTGTCAATGTTTTACGTCTACTTTCTGTTAAATTTTATTTTTCGTCTTTATCTATTTTTAATACAAGTTTTACCATTGTTAGTGGTCGCTAATGGTAATGTGACATGAGTGATATTTGACGTGGTTTTACGCTCCTACCGCAATGCGAGGGGCTTAATACTAGTTTCTTCTATTTACTTAAAGTGAGTGATTGAAATGCAATCGTTATAAAATTTAATTAATATGTAGCATCTTTTCTTTAAATTTTTTATGCATCAATTGATATAAATAAAACTTAAAAAGTATGAAATAGTAAAAAACATTAACAAACGTTCCATAACTTATAATTTATCTCACACATAACACATTATAGAATTAAGATATTCTAAATGATCCATTGATTGAATTTGACGATTCTTCGAATGACATTTTCTTTTTGGACGCATATGGGAATCACACGCATGGCAACTTTGGTCCCTATGATACTTTATTTAACCTTTTTAGGTCTTCTTTTGTTTTATTAATTTATGAAAACATGTTATTTTCTCTATAATTCATCTACCAAGGATATGATTATAGCCATGCCACTATCACGACCCATTAACTCATGGGGTTTATAATGAGTCATGACCTCACCCCACGCTATAATGACGTTTCTACCCATCCTTATAAAGCATAAAACATTGTTATATATATTTTAATACATGATCATCATAATAGATGCTTGTGTGCATAAGTGTGTTTTTGAAATAACAAGTGACACTTATTAGGTGTCCGTGTTAATAGGTTTTCTAAAAAATAATGTTTTAAGATCCTCAGTCGAGTTGAATTGTCATTCTTTTATTTTCATGAGTAGTATTCCTGATAATTCATCTCTCAACTGGTTTTACCAGATGTAGTAAGTTTTTCTTCTAGACGTTTCTTCAATGTTGCATCCCTTGGGGAGTTCTCTACCATCTCTTTTATGTTTTTGTCTTTGATCTTAGCTATATGGGTTAGCTGAATCCATTACGTTTGTGTCCTCATCATCATTCCAAAAATCATCTAGTTCGGGTTTTTGTCTAAACTCATGGACACGAAATACCAAGGATAGGTTGGTTCTTCCTTGATTGGTTTGGCTGAGTAGAAGGTGGGGCTTGTGTTATACTTTGTAAACTTGAACATTGCACTTCGTCCATTATCATCTTATCTTTTGGAATTTGTTCCAACACATTCGACTCCATGTTGGAATATGAATTCTCACATCAATAGCTAACAAGATGTGACATTATTCGGTCACATATTTCCATGAATTCTTTGGCTTTAGTTTTACTTTGATTGGGCATTTGCTTGTCATTTTTGAACCTTGCATCCTAATGTTCCATTTCCTAGTTAAAATACCTTGGAAAAGTCAGGCTATGTTTGAGTCGGGATGGTTATATGTCGCGATCCTCATATAGCTGTAAGTAAGGGTACCATACTTCATAATTATATATTGCTTATCACAATAGATATCCTAGTAGCGCGCTCCATCAGAATCATAATAAGAAAAGCTCAAATGAAAAGAATCATGGAAATCAAAAAATTAGATCAAGAATAAAAAATATTTGGATAAACACTCGGCTAACTAAAAAAAGATAATGAAGGATATATGAGATACCTTGATTAATAGTAACAATCATGCATATAATAGGGCCCTTCACATATTATTATGAAGAACATTATCCTTACTTAGAGCCATATATATGAGAATCCTGAAGAAAACTAAAGAAAATAATAAAATTCTGATTTAACGTTGATGTGTCAACCCGAAAAATCTAGAGAACCTTTAATGACTCCAACACCTTGCAATGCAAAATGTTTATATAATAAATGTGTTAACACGAATTTAGGCCGACCGAAGTAACAGGAAATGTTCTTTTTATAAAGTTAAATCTATGAAAGAAGAAGATAGAAAGCAGCAAACAAGTAGAGTTTTATAGACATCTTTAGGCCAACCACCCAACAAATGGTGGCAGAACACAGCGACGGGTGCAAATATGTCAGAAGAAAAATATAAAAATTGAAGGACGTACAATGTGACTAACCAAACTCATTTTACTTTTTTGCCATTTCATGTTTCTTCAAAGGAATTGCTTTGAAAGTGCAAATGCAATTCAACCAAACAAGAAAGAAAAGCATTTCCTTGGAAGCTTTCATTCTTTGAGGGCAATTTTGTTGAGTATAAGTTTTATCACTTTAAGACGTATACATACTTATAAATATGTAATTAATATAGTTTTATGTTTAATTTAGTTATTAATATAATAAGAATACTAATATATAACTAGTGTTCGATGCTCCCACTACGTGGCGGGACATGAGAGTTAAAACCAAAGCCTATATGAATGTAGGTATATGTAAACACACCATTTGTTTGTACTAGGAAAAGATAAAATGATAGCTTGGGAAGGTAGATTTTGCCAGTGCTATGTGGTGGGGGGCAAGCGTTTTTGTATATAGACGTAAACGTTGATACAGTGGATATCAAAGTTTGTGACACTAAACATATAAAATGTCCTTGGCCCTAAACCACAAACAAATATTAAAAAAACTAAAAAAATTTGGATCGAACAAAATAACTAAAATAAAATAGAAAAAGAAAACCGAGATCAAACCATAAGGGGGTGAGAAAATTTTAGATAAATAAAACCAAAAAAGGTGGGTAAAAAATAAAAAAAATGGTAAAAAAACAAAAAGAAATTTAAAAAAATAAAAATCAACCAAATAGCAGGGGTGGGGGGGTTGCATGGACTCAAACCCGGGTTGAGGGGAGACCATGCGTCATTGTGTTAAGCGTGCCAACAATATAAGTTTAAGAGTTAAAACAATATAATGTATGCATATCAAAATAAATAAATAAATAAAATGTGTTCCAATGGGTCTTAAGTCTTATGATTGGTTGATCAACAATTCTGAATTTGTTACTAAAAATTTAAGGCAAAAGATTAAATAAATAAAACTTCAGATTTATTTTAAACTTGGAATATTATGTATGTTCGGATTACTTTTTTGTTTTAATCTTTTGAAAGTGGATCTTACAACTGAATTTTGAAATTATTATTTGATTAATTACTTTCTTGTACTTAATTCGAATTCAAATCCTATTTAAAAATTTTAAAATTAGCACTTATTCAATTTGATTAACCCGAATTTGATTCGATTCGATGAACACACCTAGATCCACCTTTTAACATGTTTAGTGTTTTAAGTTTGACCCATCTTACAAACCATCACTAACATTATTCTTTTACTTTTCTATTTGTCTTTTTAATCATTTTTAATTAAATGCAGTTTAAGTGAACTTTTTTCTAAATACTACATTTATTATTCTAAATATTGAATTACTTTTTTTTTCTAAACTTTTTTCATCCTAAAGGAGTTAATTTTCTTAATGGTTTTAAATAAATCCCAACTATTTCCTGGGTTTTCTTATATCTTTTTAAAAATTTTAATTTTTTTCTACCTTTAATATAATAATAACTTTAAAAAATATTTCATTTTAATTCAGGAATCTTTTTAACACCTATAACGCCATTGCCTAATTAAAACGATAAAACAAGGGTCCTAATAAATAGACACCCCACTTTATAAATCGACACCCACCTATACGCCGCGTATGGGTCCATACGCGGCGTATAGGGTCGAGTACACTAAAAACGAGAAAAATTCAGGGGGGTGTCAGAGAGCTATACGCCCCGTATAGCCCTATACGACCCCCTATACGACACATATGGGGCTATACGACGCGTATAGCGAATTTCGACACTGACTACGAGGGAAAATTCAGGGGGGCTGTCAGAGAGCTATACGCCCCGTATAGCCCTATACGACCCCCCTATACGACACATATAGCCCCATACGACACATATAGCCTTATACGACCCCCCCTCTATACGACGCGTATGAGGCTATACGACACGTATAGAAATTTTTGGGTGTTGATTAAAATATTGGGGTGTCTATTTAAAAAAACCCTTAAAACAATGTTTGTTTGTATATATAAATCAGCAGTAAATGCAAATAAGTGATAGGAATATAAGGAACTGAAACCGAGGAGGGAGAATGGTAGGTAATAGGATCTATCAACTTGAATGACTAAAGAATAAATAATAAATAATAAAATATAAAAAATGAAATGAATAAAGAAAAGGTTACAAGACACAATCATTACAATACTCTTCTCAGGAAACACAAATGAGTTTGGGCGTGGATACGAGCTGAGTACTCCCCTTCCCCACGCTCTTTCAAATTATAACTCTTCCTCTTCCTCTTCCTTTTCTTTTTATTTACTTCTTTTTTCTTATTCCTAATTTCCTCTTATATGAATAAAAAAAAGTATATCAAAGTTATATTTCAACTTAAAGTATGGACATAAATACACTTTACACATGTAAAAATAATACATATAATCTATTTACTTTCGATCATTTGTTTTCTAAGAGATACTTTGATAGTAAGATCGATGACTACTATTTACTATAAAGCAGGATAGGTTAAATAATAAAAGATATAGATACATATATATAATAAAAAATATATTAGAAGTTGCTTCTAAAAAATTTAAGTACGACAATTTCAAATAAATTGATAATATGTTGCTTATATATACAAATTTAATTTACTTCTCCAATAAAAGATTATAATAGATTAGCTAGGTAAATGCATTAGTTTATGATTTCACATAGTTCCTTTTTTATTTTTTTCAATTTACATTGAACTATATTTGTAGAAACGAAACATCACATTAAAATGTTAGTATATATTATTCAATGCTATGCAAGTCATAATAATGATACTTAAAATATAGAATACTATTCAATGGTTTAAACCGATGCATGTTTGTAATATAAGATAGTATGAGACGTATAATAGAGAATATTGTAAGATTATAGTTAAAAACTTTTTTATTTTAAAAAAGGTAAAAAACAAAATGACTTGTAAAGAAACATAATGAAGAGCAATTACGAGAAATAAGACACAATGACGGGTATGAAAGACATAATGACGAGCTGAAAACATAAAATTTTTAAAACCTACAAGGTAAACTCTAAAAGCTAAGATCATTAGGTTCAACAAGCCGGCTGTCTCAACGTCGTTAAAATGAGTTCAATCATAATTCGTTTGCCCATTTTATGAGTGGTTAAAAAATCCCTTTTAAAAGCCTTTTTATTAATTTGACGATAAAATTTCGATATTAAAGTTATCGTATTATAAGATTTTTAAGGTTTTTCTAGATTTCATTTGTAATATTTGATCTTAGCCTTAGCATCTTGCTAGTTGTTTTGGTTTAATGAATTTGCTGTTAAAAGAAAGGTGAAAGGTTGTGAAATAACATGTACATTAACACTGCCATTTGATATATGTTTGAGAAGATTAGCAAGTAAACACAAACTCTTCTTCAAGTTCTAAAACAGAAATGAATGCAACTTAATAAGTTTAACTTGTTATTTCCATATAAAATTAAACTAGCTTGTAATTAAATAACATGTATACTTCAAAATTAGTTTCTTTTTTCAATATTTGTCCTATGAAAAGCATATACTATAGAAAAACTAGCTTTTTAGATTATTGAAAATATGTTTGACCCATCAACAACAAAGGCCACAGAGCAAAGAAAAGCTACATGCTGTTAGCTCCACTTTACATCATTATACTCTAGCTTTCTCTATGTGTGTGCTTTAATCTTCCTTATTGTCTTTGGTCGGTCGACAAACTGTGTGTTTTGTGTTCACTGTGCTCAGCTCGTGTCTCCCCCCTCTCTCTCTCACCTCTCACATAATCCCATTATGCACTTTCAACCAATCATAAATCAACACACACATACACACACACAATGTCCATTAATTCTCACATATATCATATACAATGTATCATTGTATGTTTCTATCTACTTGTAGGTAGGAAGTTTACAAAAACAAATTGTTAAATTTGTGGATTTTTCAAGCAAAAAAAGCACACAAGTGATATAGCTACAAAAAGGAGTAGTGTGAAAGAAAAGAGGTGGACATTAATGCCGTAAGAAGAAAGGAAAGTTAATGTCCCCTTACTCTAGAGAGAGAAGAGTGGGAGAGAGAGTGTGTGTGATTATATAGTGAGAGAGTGTATATGTGAGAGAGAAAGAGAGAGATTTGGAGTGTGTGTATGTGTGAGGGAGAGAGATAATTTGAAGAAAGGGGATTGTGAGGGACCAATATGAGAAAAAACCAAAAAAGATAAACAATTTTTTAACACAAGGAACAAAAGCTAAAGCCTTTATAACTTTATTGTTTGCAAGAATAAAAAGGGTCACCACCCTCATCTCTTCCTCTTCTCACAAACCAAAACCTAACATTTCTTGAGAGGAAAACTCATCAAGATCAAGTTTTTAGAGAGATAACACATAACATAAGGTGAGCCTCCAAGAAACCATTAAAGATCCAAGTGTTCTTGCATCCAAACTTATTGTAAGATTTGGATTAAAGTAAACTGTTTTAGGGTTTTCTTACACAATCCTCTTCTCAAATCTTTGTTTGTTACCTTACAATTGCATCCATGTATATGTATGATTGTGTTTACATGCTTATAAAGGGGTTGAAGGTGTTTTGAGGGTTGGTGAGGTGTTATATTATGTGCTCTAAGAAAGAAGACGAGGTAATAACAGAAGATCATCATAACCATCATCAAAAGATTCAAAGGTTTGATCAAGAACATCAACTAACTCTTCAAGAAATTCAACAACAAAACATGGGTATCAATGATTATTCATATAGCAACACAAGGTTAATGTTCCCATCATCATCATCATCATCAACATCAGAAATCTATCCACTCATGCATCACCATCAACAACCATCATCATGGAGTACCCTACCACAAGTGTTGCACCATAGCACCAGCTTGAACCCACTTCTCCAATACCCGACCCAAGACCATGACCCGTTTGTCTTCCCTCCACAACCACAACAACCACCTCCACCGTTATCATGTTATGGTGGTTTGTTTAACAGAAGGGTTCCGGGTGGGTTGCAGTTTGACCCGTTTGTTCACCCTGGATCCGGCCCGTTTGGGCTCCAAACTGAAATGAGTAAGATGACTGCACAAGAGATCATGGATGCTAAAGCTTTAGCCGCTTCGAAAAGCCATAGCGAAGCGGAACGACGACGTAGGGAACGGATCAACAATCATCTTGCAAAGCTTCGAAGCTTACTCCCCAACACCACCAAAGTAAGAATTCAAGTCTGTATTACTTCATAGTATATTAACTATTAATAATTCAAACTATTATCCGTTGGCTGATAATAATTCATACTGACAATTTAATGAACTTAACTAAAACAATGAACTGACATAATGATCTTACAAGAATCACTTGAGTTGTATGAAAGATTTAATCTTTTGTTGAAATCTTTCAAGAAAGATTGAATCTTTTGTTGTGATAAAGATGAACCAATGAGCAGCTAAAAAGCTTGCTATGAAAATTGTTTTGCCGGTGTTTTTGAAGTCCAAGAAATCATGAAAAGAAACCACACTTTTGTTGATCTACTAACAACACCAGACAAAGTAAGCATTCATGTGTCAGTCTTGATTCAAACATGTACACAGTGTATATGTTTATACTCACGCCCATGCTTTAAACTTCATCATTACGTCCACACTAGCTCATGATAACTTACTAGCTACTACTGGTATGAAATTATCAACAACTATCTTTTTTTTATCTGTTAAAACCCACCGTCGTTTTGTATTCTTTTATAACATAGTTATAGTCTTTCTTAAAGCATTCACACGTACATAGCTGATAAAGTATGAAGAAAACGTATTAGGATTAACGCAACATGGATCACAAAACAAGAGCACTTATAAAATTGGGAAAGTAAAGAACACAAGATGTAATGTGGTTTGGATAGTGTAGCCTACATACACGGTTGAAGCTAGGGTTTCTCTTTTACGAGCTCAAATCTGCAGAAAATATGATTATAATAACATGGTATAAATAGATTAGGCAGGCCCCAATAGTTCTCTTAGACCCGTCGACTTTGTTGATCTCCATGAGCTTAGACCAAGCTTAAAACCAAAAAAAAAAAAAAAAAAAATCTTCACGAATCCAATAGAGATCATCAAGTAATCCCATCCATGTTATGATCAAGTTTACATGATCTTCTAAATGGTTAATGTAAGTTGATTTTTAAACAGCAATAAAACTTTAATATTGTTGTTCGAAAAAAAAACTTACATTAACATATAATGATGGTTAACATATATGTTAAAGTAAGAAATTAAGGTAAGTTGAAGTAATCTTACGGTGCATCATGTAACCCAATGGACAAGCTTAGTGACCAATTCTTTGGGTCTTTTGTTCAATTTTTATTATGTATCATCGTCAAAGACTTTTGGGTTTGAAGGGTGCTTTTGCATGCACTACTTTGTCAAATGTGTCATATACCACAGTTACAAAGAGAGGGCCCTATTGTGGTTCATATGCTTCATGTGTGTAACAAAAAAGTATAGTTGCATATAAGATTGACACATGTGAAGTAACTGAATTGGGTGGGCTAAATTGACTAACGCTTATATTGGTTCAATTTTCATATGCATTTACATTTTCCTTAAAACTTTCTAAGTTCACTAGTTGGTGCATTAGATCTGCTCTTCTCTCATTGATCATAAACAAGGTATAACATAACCTGAGATTGCGATAACCCTAAGATTAAAGCATGTTATACACCGAAAAGCCTGTTATGTATCTCTTCATCTGGCAATGGAGGTGTGTGAATTAGACGTAAAGAAAATAATAAATTAAGTTCTTATTAGTGTGTAGTTTTATTGAGTATTTGCATATCTCTAAAGTACCATATGAGGTTACATTAATCTACTTCATATTCTAGCTTTCGGTAGTTCTATCTTGATCTTTTTACTTGATCTTGAATGTTTACATCTCTTGCTATTCCATTTTGCAGTCAAAAAGTATAATAGCAAACTTTAATGTTTCAGTTACATATTTTAGCATGTAGTCCCCTCATGTCCAAATTTCATTGTTAGAGGTGATATTTAGATATTCCATTGAACTCCTTAGGTATACAAAAAGTTTATTTGAATCAAAATGTTTTTTATTTTTCACTACATATTGCAAGATTTCAACCCACCATGATTTGGATATTTGAAAAAATGTATTGGGTATTTAACTATTTTTTTTTACTTTTAGACGGACAAGGCTTCATTGCTAGCTGAAGTCATACAACATGTGAAGGAGCTAAAGCGTCAAACTTCAATAATCGCTGAACAAAGTCCGGTCCCGACAGAGATCAATGAATTGACCGTGGATCACACGTCCGACAAAGACGGTAAGCTTGTAATCAGAGCCTCATTATGCTGTGATGATCGATCCGATCTCTTACCAGACCTAATCAAGACTCTAAAGGCACTTAAGTTAAGAACCCTAAAGGCAGAGATCACAACACTTGGTGGACGTGTGAAGAATGTTTTGTTCATCACCGCAGAAGAAGACCATTTAAACGGAAACGATGATCAACAAATGGTGAATTACTCTATAAGCACCATCCAAGAAGCACTTAAACAAGTGATGGAGAAAACAAATGGTGATGATTCATCTTCTGGGAGTGTAAAGAGACAAAGAACAAACAACATTAACATTCTTGAGCATCATAGATCTCTTTAAACATATGCAAGTGAGTGAAAGTCACTAACTTGCTTACTATATTAGGTTTTTTGTTTCTTGTATGATCTTGGGCTTAAGTTTGGGTTTGTTCCTTTTGTGTGGGGTGTTTGGTTGTTTTTTTGTTGTTTTTTCTAGTCTTTTTGGCATGGGTATGCTTAGTTTGTTGTCGAAGTTGTGTTTTTCGGTATATTATATCTCATGAAAAAATGATATTTTTCATGAGGAGATAAACCTAACATAGGTGTTGCGTTTGGAAGGAAACACTATGTTTGTTCCTTATATTTTATGTAATGGAACATGTATTTATATAATTATCATGATCAGTTTTTGTAATCAGTGTTTTTCCATAGAGGTGCAAACGAACCGAGCCGAGCTCGAGCTCGGCTCGTGATGACTTAGGAGAGTTCGAGCTCGAGCTTGGCTCGTCTCGAGCTTTATATATAAAGCTCGAGCTCGGCTTGACAAATACTTTTCAAGCTCTAGCTCGCTCGTTTATATATTTAAATATTATGTTTAATATTTTTATATTTAATTTTGATACATATTTATATTTATAATTATATAATTTATATTCATACTATGTAATTGTTTTTTATCATAACTTTATATATAATAGATATTATTTATATAACATATTTAACAAATTAAATAAAAATATATAAATAAAAAACTCGCTTAGGCTGGCGAGCCGGCTCGAGCTCGATACATGATGAAGCTCGGGCTCGGGCTCGATAACTAAATGAGCTTTCTTTCAAGCTCGATAAAGCTCGGCTCGTTTCGAGCTTTTTATTGATCCGATCTCGAGTAGCTCACGAGCGGCTCGGCTCGTTTGCACCCCTATTTTTCCATCATTTGATTTTGTTTTTACTAACTTTTTGAAGCCCTCTAAACTATTTAATTTCTAGCTAGGTTTAAATATAAATGATTTTCAAATAGCATTCTATTCTTATCAAGTAATCTCAACTTTGTTGTAGATTAATTAATCCATTCAATACAAATGTTTTTTGCCACATTCAAAATTAATAATAAGTAATATTGCAGTTTCGCTCTAAACTCTTGAAGCTCCTCTCTCTCTAAACATATGCCTAAGTTAGTGGCAAATATAATGATGAGAAGGTGACGATATTATTTACATCACCATTACATGTAAAACCACTACACTATATGTTTGATAATCCGTAATTGAACCTTAGTTTATTAAGCAAAGAGGCAAGAAACAAGAGAAAATATTCAAAACGCAAGATGTATAGCTATCATGCTTGTTTCAGAGTGTAGCATGCATGCATGAGAGCTTGTAAATAGTAGTTTGGAATTCTTTTTATTCTTTTTCGAATTTGGGTTGTTTTTAAAAGATTGATGGTTTATGAGTAAAAACTTGGATTGCTTTTGTGATCGGAAACCTAGCTCACGGATTGCTTTTGGATTGCTTTTGTGATCGGACACACATTCATGAAAGTGTATCCTCCTGTAACAGCCGTTAGTTGAAAGGCATCCCTAAACACTTTCATGAATGTGGTTTATGGATGTCAACAGGAAGTTAGTCAGCCAATATTACGGCCTTCCATACACACACTATACACATGCATGCTCATAAGCACACTAACATACACATACATGTCTACATACACTTAACACGTGTGTGCATATACGTACATATGTATAGACATATACATACACATGTACACACTCATGCACACAATAACACATACATGTACATATATACATACACAAGTAGTACACATCTACGTACACACACAAACACTAAAACGTACACATACACACCCATACATACATACACAAACAAAGACACACACATGCAGACTCATACACACACTAACACATACATACATACATACATACATACATACATACATACATACATACATACATACATACATACACAAATACTCATACATACACCTATATACATACATACATACATACATATTTATTTCAATTTATAATTGTTTAAATTTTTTTAAATGAAGCTAGAAAAGAATTGCAACATGATCGTGTAACGATATTCTAGAGCTTATATGATTTAAATACGTGATTTTATATTATGATTATAGTAGAACAAATTGATTTTGTTTATGTTTTTTTTGTTCATAGGTGCTTGGATCTTATAATAATATATTTGAGAGTCAAGAAGCAAAAATATAAAGTTTAGGAACTAAATGTGTTAATAACAAAAGGTATGATGAAGAAGAAAAAAATCAGCCAACCGGTGTATGATATATCGGAGTGGGCGTACTACACATCTTCGTCATATGTTTGAGCATATTTGGAAAATTAATTCATAAGATGGACGTATGAGGCGGCACATCATATGCCGGTTAGATTTATGATACGCACGTGGTTGTTTCAGCTTCGGATTTTAAGAAATTTTGAGTCTAATTAAATATCTAGAAAGACTATTTGAATCATACCTTATCCCATACAAAAATAGATAAAATCTAAGTGTTTTTTGGCGTTTCAAAGCCTTCCAATTTCCTAGAATTCATCCATATCATAATCTAAATCAGTCATTGAAGATCCAATCATGTTGATGCATGGCTAAGGAGTTGTTTGGTAATTTCTGAATGATTAAATGTTGAACCAATAAGATTTTTAAGCTATTAAGTGTTGTATCATTAAAAGGTCTAAACCATTAAGAGCTAGTATATCGCTTAATTATTCAAAGGTAAATGTGTGAACAATTCAAATAAGAGGTCTTAACCACTCAACATTAGACCTCTTAACCATTCAACATTAGTATAATGCTTAACTATTCAGAGGTAATGTCCGAACCATTCAGACATTTGTTTGCGAAACAAATAGTCTGAACCATTAAGTGCTGAACCATTTAGATATCTGAACTATTAAGAGGCTGATTCAGATGCTAACAAACAACCCCTAAATCATTCATGAGTACTTTCGGGTGAAGAATTCTTGCTAAGTGAGACGGTTAGTATGCATAAAATAGAGTTTATGTGAACACTTGGTTATTAGATGTAACTAAAAGCTTTGATTGATTAAACGGTTTATTTGTAAATAAAGTTATTTGCTTTATCATTAATTCTTGGTTTTCTTGTATTGTTAGCTCATTGAGAAAAATAGATAACATGATATAGTTAAATTGGAAACATTATGAACATACGAATATTAAAAGATTGTTTCTTTGTTATCACTTTAATCAAAGCCATAATCTTGAGTTGTGATTGTGAAAACCCTAGTTTAACATAATAATTGTTGATCTTATGAAATTTGAAACCCGAAAGTGACATCTCCTAATAATTAATTATAAATTACTTTTAAAGTTTGTTGCTTTTCGTAATTGTGTTGCTTAATATCGTTCCAAGTTTTAGTTTTTGTTGTAAAAGTCTTTCTTTAGTAACGTTAGTCTAAACACTTTTCATCAATTTACTATGCAGACGATCTTATTTATCATTGCACCATAAAGATAGATAAGATCGATTTTTTAACTTGTTTCTCATCGTATCTCAACAACCAGATCACAACACAAGGACTTTCTTATGGGGTCAGCGATCCTAGTATTACTCTCGTCTAAACATGCCTTAGTGCGGAAACCAAAAATTATTGAAAGCCTTAATTTTAGTAAAGTATTTATTATTTGACTTATGAAATATGCATGTAATTTGAATTCCTTAGATCTCAGTTTGAATTTTTCCATAAACAAAAACAAAGTATAATATTTTGTGTCTGTTTTTAGTCTATTTGTTTTGGACTGGGTCTTAATTTTGCAAGGCCCATTATTTAAAGTTTGTACTTTCTTGGATCCATTGGATTCTATCGGCCCGGCAAACGAAACTTGCAAGCTTAGTAATATTAATAATACATTTCAAATGCCATTTTTTGTAAAAATATGATTATAAAGTATGTGTGTATGAATGTGTTTATATATATGTATGCAACTTTTTTGGTAATATCCTCCCGTGACTTATAAAATATATTAGCATACATTAGTTAAAGTTGGTATTTTTTTAATATTTTCTTTCATTATAAAAATTGTGCTTTTGTTGGTTATCATTCTACATGCAAATTTTAAGCAGATAGGATTTTGTTAACATTTCCTTTTTTTTAATAGTTGACAGTTTCACAAGAAAATGAAGGATTTGTTATAACTAATAAATAAAAACTGACAGAAAAAAGAAAACAAGAGAATGGAGAAATATATTTTTCTTGACCCATGACGAGTTTAACAAGCTAATTCTTAATCCTGACTAGTATGATAAGACCATCTTCTTAACAATAAAATTATTAACTTGTACCGGTAACAATTTAAACTCAAACTATTTATGTGTCCAGCGATCACCAGTGACAATATGCTAGTAGACCATATACGACAAGGGGCGTGCCCAGTGCTTGGCTTAGCTCTTGCTTTGCACAGGGTCCGTGGAGAGAACGGATCATTTGACAATCTGATTTACGCA
This sequence comes from Flaveria ramosissima, assembly GCA_025215565.1. Taxonomy (NCBI): domain Eukaryota; kingdom Viridiplantae; phylum Streptophyta; class Magnoliopsida; order Asterales; family Asteraceae; genus Flaveria; species Flaveria ramosissima. Next base: position 48,612,586 of record CM046032.1, read on the forward strand.
GCCTTACCCTACACTTTGCGTATTGGTTTATTTTTCACAACTTGCACCCTTTATCTCAAGATCACAAAGTAACAACCTTATCAGTTGTTTCAAGATCACCCCGCAGACCATTGGTGACAAGATGAGTTCTTATCCATGATGAGTTTAACAAGCTGATTCTTGATCCTAGACAAGTTTAATGAGCCGATTCACGACGAATTTGTTTAAAATCACTAATTAATCAACTTTTTTGCAACGTAAACAAAGTTTTGAGATCTTCAACACCAAAAACATCACTTTTTTGGACGGGATGATGCAACTTGATTGTCAAGATGATTCGTTTTATCGTTTACAAGTTAATTCTTGGCCCATGACATGTTTAACAAGTCCATTTCGTGACTAATTTGTTTACAAGCTCTAACTAATTAACCTTTTTGCGACATAAACAAAGTTTTGGGGTCTACAACACCAAAAACACCATTTTTTTGAGATGCAATTAATTGTCAGATGGTTCAACTTCAAACTTTGAATATGTGCAATAATTTTGTGGAGGAAAAGACAGCAAATAAGACCTTATTGGGGGACCAATGCAATTATTTAAAGCCTGAACTTTCTATTAGAAGCCAAATGAGAGCACTTGATAATTTCTCACTTTTGCAAAATGGTTATTGAGAAAATGGGCCCATGGTGTCCTCTTAGTGTGTGCATATGATCTCCCTGTTCTCTATACACAGGGCCTCATTCTTCTTGTTAGGTCCAACTCACATGATCAACACCTGTTTTCCAAATTCAACACATAAAAAATTATCAAAATCTTCAAATTTAGGGCTTCTTAAGTAAGTAGTTGTAGGCTGAGACTTATGATATGGTTAAAATTTATGCCATTTTGTTTTAATCTACTTAAATAAAAAAACTTAAACAATATTGTATTCTTCTAAATATATATAATCATGAAAGTCTTTCAAGGGGCGATCATGTTTCGTTTGGTTACAAGTTGTAAGTTAATCTAAATAACTGGTTGATTCTGGTTACAAATGGTTTGGTTAATTAGGTGATTGGAATATAAAAGTTCGGTTAATTTGTTTATCTGCAGGCTAATAATCGGTTTTTGGGTGACCCTATTCAAACTCAGTAAACTAATATATCTTTTAGAAAAAAATATGACAAGTCTTTCTTATATATAATGTGTTTACCCGGGTGATCGGACTTATTCTATTCGTTGTCCGTTAAAATGTATTTTATTTATTTAAAAAATGATAATATTAATGTTAGTTTTAACGGCAATTCGGTTTGATTATTTCAGTTTCTTTCTACAGATATTTTTGTAACAGAAATAGTAAGTGAATTATCGGTTTCTCAATTGTTCTGTTTTTTTTTTTTTTAATTTGTCTTCTTTCTTTGGATTTTTTAGTTGTGATTTGGTAACTATTCTCCACTCTATATATCTTTTAATGACACGATTTCTAGGTTTATCTTCTAATAAAATTTGTGAAGACTCATTTCACTAAACTTTAATCAAACTTTACATCGATTGTACATTCAAGTTGACGTTGTCCACGATGTAGCTTTGTGAAAACTAAAAGATAAGGCTATTGTCTGACAAAAATATTTTTGAATCATTGGTCATTTATTTACCATTTCCGTATACATTATTTAAAATTATTTATGAAATGATATAGAAAAAACACATATTAAAGAGCAAAGATTAACTTGTCGTTCTAATTTTATAAATTAATAACGGAAAATAATAAGAACGTAACGGTTTTTTAAACCAATTGATATACCAACCCAAAACCTTTTTTCTAGCGTCGGGTTCATGTTACGTTGGAAATTGCAACTTAAATGCTTTAATTAGTTTTGCAAAATTCGAGTGACTTTATGTAAACTAAAACTTACTAAGGAAGATGTAACGTATGGTTCAACTTGAAATGGAAATGATTAATGACATTTCTTTTTCAACAACTAAAAAATCACAGACATACAACTAGCTCATCTGATCATCTCAATCACTCGAATACAGAACCTAATATCACAATCAAAAGAAAACTCCCAGCCTAACTTGAAACCTTCTTTTTTTATTACAAGTACGACTTGAACCAAGACATTTTCCTATTTCAATAAAGTCTTATGGTACCTTAGCTTAAGAGCATCTCCAATGATCGTTTTTAAAGGTTGTTTATAGACTAAAAATTACATGAAGTCGTTTTTCACCTTGGGGGGGGGGGGGGGTCATGTTTTTGAAGTAAAAGTTCATCACTATGAACATCAAAAACAAAAAAGAGGTGAGGCCAACATGTTTTTTTAATCATATTAAATATACATATAGAGAGACATAAATAATAAGATGGTGATGACATGTCATGATCTTTTTGTTTTTTTAGTTTTTTTATTGTGAAGGTTTTTGATGTTTTAAAAGGATAAGTGTTTTTATGACGTGTCAGCTGATTATACATGTTTGTTAGTGTTTTTATGTTTTTTTTATTGTGGATACTCTAACTGTTTGGGCTAAGAATCACCGATAAAATGATTAATGGAGGAAGGGGTAATGAATGAGAGGTGATAAATAGATGGTGATGGTGATGTGTGATTAGAAGAGAATCAAAAGAAAATGGTGGTGGGGTCAGCCACACGTGAACAAGGATAAGCCTGCTGCCCGTTTTGACCCACTAACCCGATTCACTTGCCCGACATCTTTCAATTTTCATCTTCCCTTATGCCTTGCCTTACACACACAAACCTACCCCTTGTTGCCCTATTCAATATCAATAGCTACCTCTATCTTCAATAATTGAACTTCCAATGTGTGAATCATTGTATATATCAAGTTCTAATATCAAATGATATGTTAGGATGTTGATCAAATGGAGAACATGATTTGGAGATCACTACCTGTCGGCCATTGCCCGGTGAACCTTTAATGTTGAGTTAAAAGTGAGTTAAAGTCTTGACTCGAATAGAGATATCTGCCTAACATTGTAAAGTTGTATAAGCTTTTACTAGCATATTATGCTTCAATTTCGATAGCTGAGCCTGAAAATCATGTTGTAGAATAAGGATCTTTCATAACTCGTATATATATAGAATTACTAAAAAAGTAGGTGTTTGTGATGATGAACGATCACAAATTTTGCGACTAAATCACGTTGGTCGCAAAATTAGCAACTCATTATGTCCGGTCGCAAAACTGCAGTCCGAGAACATGTTAATTATTTTCAGAAAGAAAATAGTTGAGGTGAGGTTTCTATGACTTGGTCGTTTTTCATTTTTTAAGTTTAGAATATGAAAATCCAACAATAGTCACATGTTATAAATTAAGGTGTGACGAGTTGGTATCTGATCTTTGTTTAAGAAAAGTAGTTGTTATCTGATCTTTGTTTAGGAAAAAAAAGAAACAAATGTTAAAAGAAAAACCCTACCGTTAAATCATGAGGACATGTGAGGTGACTATTTTACCACTTGGTTTTTAGTGTTGAAACTTCTATTATCTTTGTAATTATGAGGACAACATGGGAATTTTGTTAAGGCTCTGCTTTAATTGCATTGTCATGTAGCTGGGTTTAAAAAATTAAAATTACGAAAGATCGTGCTAAAAAAGTAAATAAGAGAAAAATTTTTGTAACAACAAAGTTGTATTTTAATATAAGTAATAATTAAATACCAATTTGTATTTCTTATACTTAAACCTGTATTAAAGTCCAATACGTGAGTTAAAGTATGAATACATGTATATTATTTCGTTCCTTTGTATAACCAAACCTATACTATTTTGTTGATTAAAAAAAATATACATCTTTCCACAAAATTCGTGTATTCTACAAAATGTTTTCCGCAACTCTCGCTTTTGAAAAATGTAAATAAAAATAAATTTCGTGGCCTAGCATGTTTTGCGGAAAATAGTGATTCGAAGGAAAATACCAATTTTCATTATAAATGAAAATTTAATTTTAAATCAATGACTTGACATTTTGATGATTTTTCTGAAAATAATGATTTAGTTTCATTTTCCATAAAAATAGTATTCCATTTCAACTTTATATAATCATGCAATAATTAACAACACTTCAGTTTAGTTTGTTTGACTGAATCTAAAACATGAATCAAATAAAAACAAATCGTTTTTTTCTCATAATTAAACCAATTTCATGTTAACAAAATGAGAATTTAATATGATTAAATTAAAATGTCTTGAATGATATAAACGAAACAAATTAACATGATGTTGGGATAACAACAAAAGAGACACTATTTCCATCTACGTGGCACACGTGGTATGCTGGTTGGATGACAATAATCAATAATGCAATGGTCCCACAAATATCATATAATTATGTTTTGACCACCAAAATATCTACTTAGGGTATTGTTGAATGCATCATGTTTCTTCATTAGAAGCATAGCATAAAGCTTAATGTGCTTAAAAGTATTTCATTATTCACTTCTGTTCAATAAATCTTAATACTTTAAGTACGTCAAGATTATCCATCTAAACAAGAGAATATTTTTTTTTGTTTCATAAGAATAGACACTTAAAATAAATATATGAATAAACATTAATTTATACGGAAAGCGTTACTAAATGCATTGTTCCCATTTGATATAAGAACAATGATTACAACTCAAGGCGTTGTTCCACGTGAACATGTTTGATGTCGTCATTGTCGATCATCTTGACAACATTTTTAAGTTAATATATCATTACACGACCCCATGAGGACTAACTATAATAACGATGATTTAATGTAATAAACATTAATATAGCGAGTAAGTTATAGTAGCTTTTATAGATATTATATAAATTTATTTTGGTCTTATTAGCAGGCATTACAATCCTCAAATATCATATTCTTTAAGATATGTTGCGACTATCCTATCTTAATCCTTATGATGTAGTTTTGGAAGCTACATAGCATTAATTATCATATAGTTATACTGAATTGACCTAAAACATTACCATAATTAGTTAATCTAATAGTTAGTTCAATTGAAATAGAATTCACTTGGATTTTTAATTACTTTTTCATTGTTATCTAAATATATCACTTAACAATCAAGATATTGGACTAAATCATTGGCATGAATTCTCCCTTAATACAAATTTTTTATAAAAGGTTACCTTTAATACAAACGATTGATTTAGCAATGGAGTGACATTTTATTTTCTTTAAGTATTTGTAAATTATAGATTAATAAGTGTCTCTTTGACAATCATGTGCAAAGCTATTAAGAGAATTAACTAACTAAGAGGTAATTTTTGAATGATTTAGTATGTTCTGAAACTTATTTATTAAAATGCTCCATGAATCATTAAAAGATGTATTTTAAATGAAATAAATACATTTTACCTTGATCGATTAAGAAATAACCTCTTAATGAAATAATTAAGAGGTTACAAATAGTCTGACGTAAAATAGGATTAAAGATGGATGGAACTAAAATGGAGATTTATACTATAATTTATTATAATTACAACACGTGTTTGATTTCTCGATTATTGTAATTGTCTGCACTAAGTGAACCGAAAAAAATATGTTATGTAAATGAATGACAAACTTCTCTTTAAAATTGCAGGTAAAGTTTTTTTTAAACAACTGAATTTTCATAAATTATACAAAAATTCATTGTTTATTTATCAAAGTATATATATTGTTTTGTTATATTTTTTCCAAGAGTAAAGTGGATACTTCATGATGAATAATTGAGTACAAAACTACAAAATATGAATAGTTGTTTTTGAATTGATATAGTACTATAGTAGATATAAAATTTGCATTTAAAGTAAAACAACGCACAAAAATTAGAGAAGAGGTAGCAATCTAATATACATTAAAGCCCATTATTAGTGGCATGGTTACAAAATTGTGAAACTCTTAAGCCATATCTATTTACAACTATTTATAGAACAAATCTACATAAGATCTAGTAAAGAAATAAATCAATCATGATAACAAAGAAGCATCACCACACATCTCCTAATTATGTAAATCCTTGCCTTTTGCTCTTTAAGGATTCCTCCAAGTCTACTTGACACCCCTTTCTTGTTGCTACCCATCATCTTCATTTCGATCACCGACGATTTTGATTCTTTTTAACGAGAAAAGTTTGAGACTTGATCCTGCTAACGGATATGAGATGCTAAGATTTGAAACTCGAATTCGGTGAGAGACTTTTAACGAGACGAAAAAATGTGTTTTTGTGATTGTTTAGAGAGGAGTTGTTGAGTATTCTTGAAGTGAAATTGTTGCTATATAGCAAGATGAAGTGATTTCTATGGCAGAAAATGGTAGATGGATTCTTTATATAGAGGATGTTAAAGCATGAGGTCTTTTAAGAGTGGGGCTTTGGTGGGGTTGTAGCAGGACACATGGTTTATTGGACATTTCTTATGTAGGGTTCACTTTAATTCCCACTTGGGTGTCATAAAAAAATAATGCATATTTTTAAGTTATTTATAAACACTTTAAGTAATGTTGATTTTCAAATGATTAGATGTGATTAAAGTTGCAATATTATATATGAACTTCTATGGAAGTTATAAGAAAATATAAAATATGGTTATGCTTATTAAAAATTATATCTTTGATTTAATGCAAGATAATATGTATGCAAGTATAGGTAACATATTGTATACATGTCATGTTCATATGATAATAGATGTTGGTATCACACCCAAACATGATGGGTCAAGCATTACCTCAATGAGGTAGCATCCACATATAATTTTATGAGTCATCTTCTTCAACTTGTGCATCTTGAGGTTATTATTTGTTTTATGGTCTTCTTCATGTATTTATACCTATGCTTGGTTTTCTTAAATCTTAAGTACATTAAAATAATATATGAAAAACCAGTTTCTTTTATATATATTTAATATTTTGACATACATGAAATTAATCATATCTAAAATTAAAGACCCATATCGTACGTGTTAGCAAAATAGTGTTTGGTGAATTCATATCCTCAAATGATGGAAAATTTGTTTGTTACTTTGAATAGTCACACATGAATTGGTTATGAGGAATGAATGTTGAGACTAATCCATCTACGAATGTATCTTACTTAACTTATAATTTCTTTTTATCATCAATATATAATTTTTCACTATAAATTCTTTTTTTATCATCACAGATATTTGTATTGAACATTTGTGAGTCATCATGATGTTAGATGGGTCCCATCCTGTTAACTTTTCACAAATATATTGATAGAAAAATAAATTTTATTTAACTTTTGAATAGGGTTACAAATAATTTGAATGAAGCTTGCACAAATAAATTGATGAGACTCAGCCCTGGCTTGAGGAGTATAGACTAAATTGGAGCTTCACTCAATTTCAAAAAAGTTGAATATAAACAGTAAAAATATTTATTATAACAAACTTGTTAAAAATTTATGTGCAATTGGTGTTCTATAATGAAACGAGTCATTAAAATTTTTTAATTAAGTATTGGGTTTTCAAAAAAAGAGAGTTACCAGAGAGGATGAAAAATTTCCTAGATGATCCTAAGTTGTTGAAGTGATCTGGTATGTGTAAGGACTTGCTTTGATGCTTTTGTCAAAGGCTCGAGAGACTTGATAGAGTTGTTGAAGTGATCTCAAACTTACCTTCTCGTCAGACTTTCTTTGGTTCTCCGTTCTCCCAACATACCATTTTTTACATAAAGAGCTGACTCTTATGGCTTTTGGCAACGGGGCGGTCACTATTCAAAGTCCTTTCCCTTCATTTCCTTTTTCTTACGTACTTGTCTTATTAGGTTTTGACCTACGTGATCTTATCATCGTTCTCCTCTGACTCTTTCTTTCCTTCATTCATCCGCTCCAGAAGATTTTGTCTTTTCTTTTTCACCCGTCATCTAATAATCGTAAAATTCAGTATAACCACTTGTTGACTATCTTATTGCCATCTTTATTACTATGTTAAAACCACCTGACCCCTTTTTTTTATCTCCCTACTTTTTCCTTGATTCATAATATAAGATTTTTAAAGCCTTGCACCCTAATTTGCTAACATAATCCCCTGGTGGTTAATAATAACCATTGTGTAATGTTGACCATGTTGCAAACATAATATAGATATGTACAATGAAATAACATAATAATTTCCAACTACTATATATGCCTTCAGCACCACCCAACATGCTAGGTGTGTTACATGAGGAATATTAGTCAATACTCAATAGTAAGGTGTCCACCAGGCCACCAATAGGAAGTAATTTGGATATCTAAAGTTTTCTAAAACTTGGAGTAGAGATGGGCTAACCACCAAATGAGCACTATTGAAAGCCCATTTCTCACAAGCCTACAAAGTTCAAAGTTGCAACTTGGATTGTGACTTAATGGGCCGAATACAAGCAACTTGGGTCTTGGCAAGCACTTTCTACATTTGGACCTAAAGCCCATTTAGTTCATGACAATCATGAAATCCTAACTAAAAAAATCAAAACCTTTCTCAAATTTCCTAGAAAATTGATACTGGAACTTAGGTTATTATTTTATGATTTAGTTTTTGCTCGTTAACGCCCCCATCAAGAATTTATGCCTGTATAGCGAACACCTATTGACTCGCCAAAAAAAACTCTAAAATCTTTAGCGATCATCAAGATTTACAGAGCCATCTTCTTCGGGATAAGCTATAAGTATAAAGATTGCTAACTTTGTAAACATTTGGAGGAGTTGCTTTTGAAATAAGAGAAAAAACAAAAAACAAGTATTGTTGTACAAGTGAAGAAACATTTAATGAGTTTGTAATATAATAACAAAAATCCAGTAAACTAGACTGCTCCTACATAGCTTTCAAGTCCCACTCAACTCACAAGAAAACAATTAGAATATGTAAAACACATAACAACCAAGACAACTATATCCTGATATGTTTATATGTTTATACATAATTTGTTAAAACACTTGACTTTCAAAAATACGTGTTAATTAATTTTTATAAATATAATTAAGACATTTTTTTCAATAGCTAAGTGACATGCCTTCTAAAAAAATAAGTTAAAACACTTAACACGCAACTTTCCCACCAGAACCATATCTTAGACGAGATTTCAACCCTCAATCATTAGTCTGACGCTCAAAAATAACGTCAATTTGTTCCAAAAAAAACAGACTAGTTCGTAATACCTTCTCATTTACATATATCTAAGAGTTAATTACGCAAATGATCCCTGGGGTTTATTGAAAATAACAGGTTTGGGTACTAAGGGTTTTTTGTAACAAGTTTGGGTACTGTGATTTTAATTTGTAACGAGTTAAGGTATTAACACTAACAGACGTTAACTTTTCTGTTAAGTCAAGGGTATTTTAGTCTTTTTACATCTAAGGGACAAATCATGTAACATGTATATTTGATGGGCTAATTATGTAATTAACTGTAATTAATATACAAAAAATATTTATAAAAAAAACTTCTCCACAAACTCATCATCATCACCATCGGTGCATCAACACCATTGAAGCATCAAGTCCGGCGCTCTTACACCACTGCCATCAATCTCAACCACCCATATTTGTTACACCTACCACCGGCTGCCGTCGCCACCACCACCATCATCACCTGGTCACATCCCATCATCACCTACCACGACCACCACCCCAACCATTTCTCCACCGCCCCTATCTTCTCTTCCTACCTCTACCATCGCCACCCACACATCTTGGTCAGCCGAAGCCACCACTACAACCAATTTGTCCTACCACACACATTCGATGACAAAGATTTTATCAAAAACCCTAACCCCTAAATTGGGGATTCGTTTTAGGGCTTGTTGATAAAGCTGATGGAGACAAAGCAACCATTGATGGTGCGAAGGGGTGATGATGCGATGATGATGGTGAGATGGTGAGATGGTGGTGATGACCTGATGACAATGGTGAGATGGTGGTGATGACATGATGATGATGCTGAGATGGTGGTGATGGCGCGATGATGATGATGGTGAAATGGGGTGAGATGGTGGTAAGGATGTGACGGTAATGCGATTGATGTGTGTGGTGGCGATAATGGTGGTATGTGATGGTGAAGATGACGATGAAGATGGTGTTGTTTTTGTTTCATTCACGAGCTAAAGACGATGATGGTGGCGAGGATGATGTGATGGTGGTCGGAGGAGGTGGCCGGCGGTGTTTGTAGGTTGTGGTTGCCAGCAGTGGTCGCCGGCGGTGGTTGTCAACTGTGGTGGTGGAGAAATCAGTCTAAAAATATGGCTAACTTAATACATATATGTGTATATATGATTATTAAGTTACACAAAAAGTCCTTTATTTATATTAAGTGACACAAATAATCCTTCTAAATTACATAATAGACCTTGAAAAATAAAAAGACAAAAATACCCCTAGATTTAACAGAAAAATTAACGTCTGTTAGTGTCAATACCTTAACTCGTTACTAAATTAAAATCACAATACCCAAACTTGTTACAAAAAACCCTTAGTACCCAAACCTGTTATTTTCAATAAACCACAAGGACCATTTGCCTAATTAACTCTATATCTAAAGAGCTCATTGACAACCTCTATTAAAAAAGAGTTAATTACGCAAATGGTCCCTGTCTTTTGTCAAAAGTAACGGGTTTGGGGTCTAACTTTCAGAAGTAACAAGTTTAGGATCTAAAGATTCACTTTTGTAACAGTTTTAGGATCTAACACTAACGTGCGTTAAATTTTAACAGAAAAAAAACCAATATGCCTTGCACATTAGGGTATTTTAGGTATTTTAAATATTACTATTAGTTATCGATTTTAATGTAATTATATACACTTTAGTGCACTATTTTTTGTCAGTTATTTATATAATATTATTAAATGGTTGATGTTACTCTTACTTTAATAGTTTATATTATTATTTAAAAAAATAGAACTTTAATCACAAGATGACTACAACATGAATTTTACGTGTTATTGTAGTTTTTTTATTTTTCTAATTTAATATATGTTTTCACTATTATTTTATTAAAATACAACATAGTAGCTTATTTTTATCTTTTTTTTATTAGTAATATTTAGAATACCTAAAATGTCCTCATGAGCTGAGAAGTCGAGAAACACTAATAATTAAAATATCTAAAATACCCTCATGTGCAAGGCATATGGGTTTTTTTCTGTTAAAATTTAACGGACGTTAGTGTTAGATTCCAAAACTGTTACAAAAGTGAATCTTTAGATCCTAAATTTGTTACTTCTCAAAGTTAGACCCCAAACCTGTTACTTTTGACAAAAGAAAGGGACCATTTGCGTAATTAACTCATTAAAAAATATTATTTAAGAGTTTTTTTTATATATTGTGTATACTCATGGGAGTATAGTTTTAATGATAAAAAGACAATGAGAAGTCACGAGTCTACCTGCCACCTCATTAAAGATTCTGTAAACAAACTCACTTCACTTGTCACTAATTCATTCATTCCATACACTCACCACCACCACCGCCACCGCCACCGTCGCCGCCGCACCATGCCTCCGGCCACCGTCTTCCTCCTTCTTCTCCTCCATCTATCAACTTCATTCCCCTTCGGTAATTAACAGTTAACAGTTTAACACCGTATATACACACTTGTATATCTACATCTGTAACTAACTTTTATCTTTCAACTGTCAACAATTATCGTCACTCACACCGTCACTAATAATACTCTCATCATCTACAGACATCGAGTACCACATCGACTCCGGCAGCTCCACCACCACCACCGATCACTTCAACACCACCTGGCTCTCCGACCGCTTCTTCACCGCCGGTTCGACCGCCCTCGTCTCCGAACCGCTTCTCTTCCACTCATTCCACCAGAAAACCCTCCGCTTCTTCCCCATCACCTCCGGCAAAAAAAACTGCTACATCTTCCCCAACCTCCCACCTGCAAAATATTACCTCAAAACCTTCACCGTTTACGACAATTACGACGCCAAATCTCACCCTCCGACCTTCGATCTGTCAATCGAAGGTACTTCAGTCCTCCAATGGCGATCGCCATGGCAGCGTGACGTCAGCCGTTACGGTAGTTATTCCGATTTCGTGTTTTACACTTCTGATGGTGACGCTGATGTGTGTTTCTACAGCATTGCTACTGATGCTCCGGTGATCGGTTCGATTGAGCTCGTACAGATCGACTCCGGTTCGTATGATGCTGTTTCGACCGGTAACGAGTCGGTGATATTGGTGAATTTTGGCCGGTTGAGCTGCGGGTCGAACCGCTGGGGGCCGGGGTTTGATGTGTTGGGTAGGGTGTGGGAGCCTGATGCTAAATACCGGGCTGCAGGGTCGGTTCGGGTTAAGTCGGTTACGGCGGTTAGGACAGTTAAGAACACTGGTGTTGGTCCTAATTTTTATCCTGAAAAACTGTATGAATCCGCGGTTACAGCGACCGGAGTAGGGAGTTTAGAGTATGAATTGCCTGTGGATGCAAAGTTGGATTATGTTGTTTGGTTGCATTTTGCTGAGATTGATGTGAGTGTGAATAGGAAGGGGAAGAGGGTGTTTGATGTGGTGATAAACGACGAAAACGTTACTAGAATCGATATATTCGAGGAGGTTGGGGGCTTTGCAGCGTATAGTTATCGGTATATCGCTAGGAAGTTGAGTGGTACGCCGTTGACAGTTAAGCTTGTTCGTGTTGTTGGTTCGCCGTTGATATGTGGGATTGAGAATTACGCGATTGTTCCTGCTGATATCATGACTGTACCTGAGCAAGGTATCACTAGAATGGTTTATTGGTAACAGAATCAGTTACATATCTAACTGCCTTTGACTTTGACTTTGTATATTGCAGCAACTGCGATGCACGCGTTAAAGGAGTCATTGCGCGTGCCTGAAAGGATGGGATGGAATGGTGATCCGTGTGCGCCTACTAATTGGGATGCTTGGGAAGGTGTTACGTGTCATCCGAATAAGGATGAGTCTGCTCTTGTGATATTTCAGATGTAAGTATTCATGTTCTGTTTTTGTGGTGAAATTAAGTGATAATTAAGTAGATATTGTATGTTGTTATGCTTGCAGAGATCTTGGGAGCCAAGGTTTAAAAGGCTATATTAGTGATAAAGTTGTTCTTTTGACTAATTTGGTTAGCTTGTAAGTATCATCTGCTAGCTCTTATCGTGTCGAACATGAATCTTTTGTGTTATTAATTGTGTTTCCTATGATTAGTTTGCTTCCTTTCGGTTTTCTGGTTTATAACCAGTTTATTATTGTTTACTTTTAACTGCAGGAACTTAAGTTTTAACTCTATAGGAGGTATCCTACCTGCAGGATTGGGGCAAAGTTCTCTAAAGAAACTGTAAGCATTACTAATAACTGTTTGTTTTGTGGATCAAGGAGAAAGTTCTTGATTATTTTACTAATGAAACATGAAAACACAAGAAAATACAATGCAACTCATGGTCTCAGATAGTAACCAACAAGATCAGAGTTAGGGGGGTCAAATCTGTTGGATTATAAGTTTTGCATATAAATATAATTATGTTGTGTTTATTATTATGTGACAAAACATTATAGTATAAGTTGTAATGGGTCATTAGGATCGAGTTGTTAGGATGTTGGTTAGGGTGTTTCCCGCCAATGTTAGTTAATTGTCAAGACAGTTACTTAACTGTCATTTAGACCGTTGTGTCGATATGGGCAGGTATATATAGGGCATATGTATCAAATGTTGTTCTAGTTAGAATGCAGTGTCATTGTCTCTAAATTCTCTATGTTCAGTATGTGTGATTTAAGTGTGGAATCGGATTCAATAAAATCTTCGATCGAAAACTAAACACAAACATTTATAATTCAAAATTCTAATTAGTTGCAGAACTATATATATAGTGAAAGTCACTATGGTTATATCATCTTTACATTCTAATATCTATAATGATGTCTCACTATATAAACAAATGATGCAGGGATTTATCAAACAATCAGATCTCTGGGTCCATACCATATAGTTTAAGTTCTTCAAATCTACAACTTGTGTAAGCTATACAATACCCCTTATCCACATAACCTTTTTGTTGCTTTAGACATCTTTTCATAACTAATATGTTATCCTTTTTTTAGCCAATCATTGGTTATTTTTTCACTTTAAAAATTTAACTTTTAAAGTGTACAAGGCGATCTATTTATGGTTTTATATCACGCGCTTTGCAGTCTCTTAAATGGTAACAAACTGGAAGGACAAGTGCCAGAAGAGATTTACTCAATTGGTGTCCATGGTGGAGCTATTGAGTATGTCATATTTCACCTCTTTAACAATTATTATTACCTGCAATTAGTTATTGTCTAACACATCTAATCTTTAATAAATAACTTTTGCTACCATGTGTCACAAATCAACTCGTGTAATACATGGTTTTTTAACATAGTTTGATAATATATTCAATTCGTTATACAGTCTTTCAGGTAACAAAGGGTTATGTGGTGTACCTTCTTTACCCGACTGCCCCTTTTTTAGCGGTGGCCTATCAAATGGCAGTAAAATTGCAGTCGGGATATCATGTGGTGTCGTGTTATTATTGGTGTTGATATTAATACTTATCTGCATAAGAAGACGTCGTAACGATTATGACTTTGCTCATCCCCATGAGTTAATATGTAAGCAGAGGTTTATACTACTCTCATGATTTCTCTATTTGAAAAATGGTTTCTTTTGACAAATATTTTCCTTTTCAGCTCTTTCTGCAAAGAGGAACAAATATCATACACAAAAATCGTTAATGGATCTCGAAATGGAGAGCCAACATGCCAAAGGGCTCATACGGAGTTACAGTTTAAACTAACTTGACCCACTTAGTCGAAGAAAGCGGTGCAGGGTGCAGGTTGAGAGTCTAGCCAACAAATGACTTTTAACCAAATTGTCAATAGTTTGCAAGGTATTATTATTCTCTATATAAGCAATTTCCAGCATATAGGTATACTGATCCACATTACTATACATGTCTAGTTCAAAACATTAAATTTCTGCTCTTATTAATAAAATATAAAAAACAGATAACAGGAGAATGAAGAGAGAATTGTACCCCATACTTGTCATGCCTTTAATAAAAATATCACTTCAAAACTTCTCATATTCTTCCCTAGAAAAATTGTGAATTATTTATTTTTTTTGTTTTCTTTAAAAGTAATCATATATTTATGGTATATATTCTAGGGAAATATAATCTATAAGTTCCAATAAGCGTAATAAATTATCTACACATCTATAACAAGGTTTCAAACTTGACCAACAGGTTATGACTTCATAAAAGATAAAACAACCAACTAAAATGATTAAGCAGTGGCCATACTTCAAAGTTTATCATTTTTTTTTGTTATTCGGATTTAACTTTCTAAGAATAGTTACGCCGCTTATTCGTTTGAAGGGTTAATTAATATTACTATTATGATTTTTTTATTGTTGTTATTACATTATATTTTTTATAATTTATGTACCATCCTGGTAATCAACTTAAAAATCAATAAATAATCAGTTTATTTTGTGATTAAGAAGAAGAGGGCACTCATCTTTCTTCTCTAAACTTCTCCACCCAACTACCAATCAAATTATGTTTTCATTTTTTACCCGAACTTTCCTTGGAGGGCGGTAGAACTAAAAAAATGAGGCCCTTATAAATTTTTTTTACTAAAACCCTTCTTTATATCCAGACTTGGGACCGTCAATAATAAACTAATACATTTATAGTTGGCGGGGATAATTTTTAAAAAAAATACATATATTGTCTATGTATAGGTGTTTATGTTATTTTTTTTTCAAGCTTTGTATGATGCAAATTCGTTGGATTGAAAACCCAACTAATTTAATAAATTGTACAATTTATAGGAGGATATATTTTTCATTGAATTGCAGGCCTAACTAAATTGATAAAATTTCTAGCCCAATCAAATTCTTTACACATATAAACTTACTTTATAAAATTTAGAGACCCTTTAAGAATAAGGGGCCCAAAACACTAACTTTACTAGCTTTGGGTTTGAGCTGGTCATGTGAGGTTCACTCATTTTTCTTTCCTGAACTTTCATATGCATATTTTTTTACTTAATAGTTAATAAACAATTTAATTTATACTATTTTAACACATAAAAACAAAAAATAACAGTAATTATTATTAATTAAAAACAAAATACATTGATAGTGAAAAAAAAACATTTCACTAATTTCAAAATATAATATTAAGTAGTCACCCGATTAGTGTCCACTCATGATGTTTATAATGGGTTCAATGAAATCCTATTGAAGGCTATGACGTATATCCTCATACAACAACTCCAAAAGGATAATATCATCTACCACTTTATCAATGGGAGGATTGATCTCACACTCTGATGATGTCGCATTCAATTCATCTTTTAAAATCATTTAGTGTAATATAACACATGTGTACATTATATTCCTAGTCTTATCGTGATTCATTGCCTTTGTCGGTCGTTAAACTATCAACCATCTAGCTTTGAATAGATAAAATGCTTGTTCGACATTCTTTATTGCCAACTATTTCGACTTCTTGAACCTTTTTCGCCTTTCACCATTTGGATAAGAGAATAATTTCACAAAAGTTGTCAAAGGAGGGTGTATCCAATCGGTAAGATATTAATAATAGATATTGGTGGAGGATGTTGATGTCGTTGTTCGAACTATAAACATGACAAAACCATAAATAACGTGACACCACCATTTCGAGTATGATAGTTGAGTTTTGGTGACCACCCCTCGTATGTTGTCCTCGCAAATTGTGTTTATTTTCATGCGCGGGCCACGCAACAATTATTCTTGTGGTAGTAGGTCTATGTAAAACACCTCACAATATAATATAATAAATGCATTACAAAAGTAATTTATACTTTCACATGTAGTTATTTTAGACATATCTAAAGGTCCATCATAATGTTAAGAAAACTACATCATATGAGCTAACGAATCATCAATGCACTTACAAATGTTGTGAAACTCTTTTTCCACCTCCTATCATAACCTTCTTGAAACTATTTAATTTTGTTTTCTATATCGCCAATTATTTTTAGAAATAGTTCTTTCGATATCCGAAATCCCCTTGTAAACGTATCATCGAATATTGACTTTTCAACAAAGTAAGCTATTATTAGTTCTTTATGTGCAGCTAGCTTCACGGTGACAAGGCACCTGGGTTTTAGTTGTGTGGTATCTTCAACGTCATGATCCAATTCATCTTTAGCAACATTTACGAGAAATTAGAAGCTACGATATCTCGTGTCACAAGATGAATTAGAAGATGGTGGAAAAATAAGGAGATCCATACTTTTGGCTTTGTATAAAAGTTTAAGTTTGAAGTTGAAAAAATGTTGAAGTTCCATGTGAAAAATAAAAAGAAAAATTGATTGGTATATATAGGGCTATAAAAAATTTAATATTAGTTTTTTTTATTAAAAGGGTTAACTGCTATAGCCGTTGGAAGGGTAACAAAGTCGTTATAAGCTCGCGTAGCAATCAGAAAGAAAGGCCGTTGTAAGTATCAATATGACTGCAACAGTGTTCCCGCTAGGTATCTAGCCTTGCGGGTAATGTACCTGAGTTGGTAAATTGATACGATTTAACAACTTGATGCATACTAAATGTGTGTGTGTGTGTGTATATATATTTGACTTCGTTTGACGTATACCTGAACAAATTATGATATATGCGTTGGTGAATCGAACGATCATAAATTTCCTAATCAGTTGATGTAACTAGAAAAGTAGATCTACGGATTAAAAGGGTAGCTAAGGTAGAACGATCGTTGTAATATTACTCATATCACGTGGTTTTAGGTTGTGTACATCGTAGTATTGGTATTAGTTAGATCATATTATTGCTTTTTCACATTTTTTTCGGCGAACTCATACTCACTACTCTAACTCTAAACAACATTATAAGTTCAAGCAGAACTTGAACTCTCACCATTTGAGTGGGGACCATCGTAACAACTTGATAACATTGAGCTAAATCATAACAAAAAGTGTATAAAACTGATATTTGATCATAGCAACTAAATTTCAGTAATAAAATTGGTTTTAGCAGTAAAGCAACAATAGCTGAACTAATGTTGGTCGGTACCAAATATAGCAACAATAGCAAAACTAATTGGTGGTAAATTTGACGAGCAATAGTTTTGCAAATCGATAGCAATTTTATATATCAATAGTAACTGTGGGCAGTAGTTCAACCGATGATCAGTATATCAACCCATGGTCGGTACGATTTTCCATTTGGTTCAACAGTATGGCGAATAAAAGGTAGGGCTCGAGGCCTTTTAGATCACATGTTTGATCCTAAATCTAGGGGTTTACCCCAATGGTGTGGGTTACCTCCGAAACTAGTGAAACATGGTGGTGTGCCTGATGTTTGAGGTTCTCTTTGGGAACATGTCAGACATTCGACTTTAGGAGTTACAAAAAAATAAACTAAAGGTCGTATTCATGAATGATAGTTACTACTTATGGTTCCTACTAATGTAATTGTTATCAATTAACGATTATAACTTTTAGTTGTTTAACCGCCACTTGTGTTGCAATGATTCACCCAGTAAAGATTTCATGACAAAATTTGCATACTCGTGTTTGTCAAGTTCTTTTATCTTATTTGATTTTTCGCGCGTACAAACAAAATATTTTTATCTAAAAGTTCTAATACAATATATTCAGAGAGATTCAAACATGTACAAACAATTGCAGAACCTATACTCGTATCCATATATAAATATCCAAACATGTGTGTATGTAGTGTGTTTATTACTCAACAAACATTCAGAAGCCAAATTGGCCCATGCATACGTACAATAATAAGTTAAGGGCCCTGATTACTTAATTGCATTTCCTATTTGTCTGAGAATGAGTTAATGCTAGGTTGTAAACGAGTCAAAATGAGTCTGAGTTTGGGTGAGCTCGGGCTTGGCTACCTGAGCCAGCTCGTTTATCTTAAGAAACTCAAAAATGTGAGTTTGGACTCGGCTTGTTTATATACGAACCGAGTCAATTCCCGGCCCGTGAGTCATCTTATTTATTTATTTATTATTATTATTATATCCGATCTTAAAGGGTTAAAATAGAAGGGAAAAAAGAAAAAAAAGATTGGTCATCCAAATTAGTGATTGAGTTATAGTATGATATGACATAATTTGATTTATAATCTATAAAATTTATAGCATAGCTTTTAACGTATTTAAACGAGTTAACGAGTGAGCTCATGAGCAAGCCAACAAGCCAACTTACAATTAAACCACATGCCTAGCTGACATTGGCTTGGGCTTGGCTCGTTAACACATTAACCCGTGCCGACTCACCTCGTTCACAGACCGGGTCGATTTCAAGCAAGCTATGAGCCGTAAGCTTTTTAAACAGTCCTAATTGATAGAATGAACTTAATTAGTGATTTTGAAATTTCAGCTAGAACATGTACTATGCAATATACTTTTCTCAACCATTGCTAAGGTAGTGTTTGTTTTTTTCAAAAACCTCTTCCCCACCTCTTCATCTGCGCGCACGCAGACGCAGGAAATGTTTGGAGAGCGCAGACTGTTTGATTTATGAAAGACTTTTCAATTGAAAATTTCTTCCTGAGGTCTGCATGAGACAGACATGGACCATTGTCTTCAGAGGTCTTCAAATCTCTTCTCATACTCAACCTTTACAAAAAACACCTGAGCCCTAAAATCACAAAACACAACCTCCATCCTTAACTCCCGTTCATCACCAGCCACCATCCTCAACTCTGGCCGGCGAGCCTCCTGCCGGCGACACTCCCTCCTGCCGGCGACTCTCCCTCCGGCTGGCGCTCTCCCTTCGACCGACGCTCTCCCTCCAGCCGGTCCCCTCTCCTTAAGCCGGCGATTTCCCGCTAGCTGGCACTCTCCATCCGACCGGTGCCCTCCCTCCGACCAGTGCCCTCCGGCCGACGCCCTTCAACCGGCGCTCTCCCTCCGACCGGCACCCTCCAGCCGGCGACCCTCTAGATCAGCGACAATGGCGCCCTTCGCCGGCCGCCCAACCTCCTACCTCTACAATTCATGGTTTCAATTGCAGTTTGATTAGGGTTCTTGAGTTGGTCACTTGTTTACAGCAGAGGTATGTTTGGTTACTTTAATTGGATGAATTGGTAGTCAAAGCCCATTGACTTCAACATTCAGAACCGTTGTTGATGGTGAAAAAGTCGATTGGGGTTGATGGCAGATTTGAGGGCTTTTAGGGCGGTGATGTCGGAGGAGATGGTGGTGGTGGCGGTGGTTGTGGTGGTGAGGAGGAGAAGGGAGATGATGATGGTGGAGGAATTTGACATTTTTAATTACAGACTATTTTTCCAGTCTGCAAGATGTTAAAAATCAAACAAGTTTTTTCTTGCAGACTACAGACGTTTGATCCACCTCTTCTTCTGTAGATGTCTGCAGATGTGGTCCGCAGACTGCAGAAATTTTGCTGCAGAAAAAACAAACAACACCTAAGTGTTTTCCTTTTGCTTTAAATTTGATACATAACACGATTATCTAATAATATAAACCCATCTACTTATTTCTCTAATTAAATCTTTAAAATACTACGTACACATCATATTTGTGACTTTGTTAATGCTTTAATGTTTTACGTTGTAATTGCATATGGTACAACTCACGATAAATATAAAAGTTGATAACTAGTATTATATGATAATTGTTGATTAACTATTAATAGACGTAGGACGATTACAATTACAAATGAATCTAATTACATTACTTTTTCAAACTATCATAGATATATAGTTACAAAAGATCTTAAACATAACAAATTATAACACATATATTATAATATATCACAATTATTAAGGTCGGTACTTAATTTTTTTTATTCAATCTCAACCACACGTATATAATTCTAGGCAATTGGAATGCATAGCAGCCTTCCTGGTCCAATGGTTAGTATGTTTTGCAGTTAAACACAACGTCTTGTGTTGTGACAAATTTTTGTTGTTGTTTTCCTTTCAAATTTTTCTTGTTTTTTCTATGTTTTTGTCAAATATATTTTCCTTTGTAAATTTATAACGTAATTTGGCTCTTACCCTATTAACAAGTTCATGCTTTTGTTAAATCTCGTGACATGACTTTGATTTTAGGGGGTTATAAACCATATTTTCTTCTTTCTTTTTTTTATTTTTCTTTCTACATTCGATTTCTAAATTACTAATCGATAGTTGTTTTATTAATTTTTTTCTTTGTTAACTTATGTTGTTTGCCCACAATATGCGAGACATGATACACTTTTTATCTATGTATCGAATATCGATCTCATAACAAAGCCGCCGCAACTTTAGGTTTATTTTATGTATTTAACTACTTTAATGCCATCGTCGCAATACGCATAACATAATTTAGAAACGCGCCACATCGCGCGGGTTTAGTTTCTAGTTTTACTTAATGGTAAATATATAGGGAAATTGTTGAACTTCTATTTAAAACTTTCGGTTTGAAACTAAATGTTGAATCCGCCATCTAATAGATTTTATACTTTAAGTGGATACCTATGTGTGTATAAACTCATTCTTCATCGCAACAAATTGTTTTTGTTATATATGAATGTTTCAGGGTGATATGGTGCAATAATCTCCTCCATCCTTGGCTACAATAGCATTGTTTCATACGCGTGTGTATCCGTTGTTGTTCTATCGCGTTGCCACACTCGATATATATATATTTTCAAAAGAACAGAAACCCATATGATGAGATGCAACTTGTGCAAAAAGCCAATCAAGAGAACTAGCATACATCTTAAAGTTGTTATCCTTTTGGAAGCTAATATTATCAACCAACAAACTAGTGGCTCAAAACTTTCCAACAAACACCTAACTCGATAGTGTATAATAAGCACCACCTTGTAGTTGTGGGTCTCTTGCAACAAGTGGCTTAAAGCTACGTGCTACCTAGTACTAATGTACATATATATATGGGTTTTAATTGCTTTGTGCTTTAATGGTTTTGTAATTGACAGGCTGGTTTTCTTTGATTTTTCCACTTTGATATTATTTGGAATCTTGTAATGTATCAATTATTCCTACATGTCAACTAGGTGTGGAATTTTGACCCACACGCTATCTTCATTATTAATGCCATCATAGACCCCATATATATCTAGGGCTTTTCTTTTCAAGAATCAGTCAAAACCTACTTAATTTATTACATTTCATAGTTTACTTGTATATGTGTGTGTATGTATATGTGTATGTGTGTGCATATACATATATTCTTATTTAATTCGTTAATAGTTTGGACCTTCCATCAAACTATCGGGATCCACACATACTTAAAATAAAAACGGACTAAAACCGAAGTTTTTCTGATTGAAACTAAAGATCTTGCAACAAAGTTACAAAACCTAACAGATTTCAGACCAAGAAGATAGAATGACACTTTGATGAGGTTCTTCGTATTTAACTTGAAGTTGATTAACAAGACTAGAGAGAAGGGGGACTATGCCCTCCTAGCCCGTGTATCATCTACCATATATACCCACGTATTAAGGATATATTTATTAGATGAGATATATTTGATATATAATTTGTAGTCATTTGTAACTGTTATATTTATCTTTCTCATAGATATATCATAATGTTAGAATTATTGTATGTTTATATCTCGTATTCTTTAATAAAAAGATCATCAATTTCTTCCAACTTCTTGTGTTATATATATCACTATAAAGTAGTTTGATATATAGTAGTGTTATGAACGTTTTGAACCGAGCTAGAAATGTACATATCTATAACAAATAACACTTGTTTATAGAGTGTTTGACAATAGCCGTGAAACATATAAATGTCAAACTTTATGTGATTGATAAATTCCATAGTCTCATTTACAAACTAAAATTACGATCCACCACATGCTAAATAAGAAGTAAAGAGTTTGTATCTGAATATCATACATGTGTGTATATAGTGATGACATTTTTTTTTATAAAATAAGGCTTAAGTCTCATAATTTATTTTAGTGTGAATTTACAAATAAGATCAGATGGTTGTGTACTTGTTGTTTGAAAAAACAGAACAAGATTGTAAAGTTTTATATTAAATTAATTACTACATTAACTATTTTCAGTGATATTGTAGCTGTTAAAATCAACCATATATAAATTAAATTAAAGAAAAATATTTCTTCTCCAAAATAATATCCGAACCTTCCTAGTTTCTACCCACATATACTTGGACTCTTCTCATGTGTACACATATTATATACACAAAAATATCAAGTAGAATTTATTATATGACAAGATGAACTAAAATATTATCATCAAACACCCACATGAACATTTGATACCCCCCTATATATTCATACATACCCCTTCTCTTACACTCATTTCATAACCTTTTTATTTCTCTCTAGAAATGGATACAAGTTGCATAGATGATCAAACCACAACCAGTGAAACGGTCTCCACCGTTGCACCACCATTAACCACCAAACTACCGATGGAGATGAGCTTGCACCGGCTCGGAAGCGGAGCTAGCGTGGTTCTTGACCCCGAACGAGGGGTGGAAGTTGAAGCTCAGTCGCGAAAGCTACCGTCTTCAAGATACAAAGGCGTTGTCCCACAACCTAATGGCCGTTGGGGAGCTCAGATATACGAGAAACACCAAAGGGTATTGTTAATTTTATGTAAACTTTAATATCATAGTGTTGATTGTACACATATATTTTTTGTGCTATCTAGCTAGATCTTATATATGAGTTATGTAATACCATAGATAAAAAGAATAAATCACATGCCTAAAGGGGAACTAGATATGATATAACTAACAAGAAATATTCTCTTTCCTAACCCTCTAGAGTTCAGTTATCTTGGTGCACTAATAGATAGTCATTTCAATCAAGTTGTTATTTTCGATTCACCAGAATTTGTTGGTTTTATGTACAAAAATGTGTTTTTTAAAGAAAAACATGACTTCAACCTTTATTGTAGTCTGAGGGAAAAATAAGCTGATAACACTCTGATTAAAAAGTTCTGGTTTACGTTCTTACAGGTATGGCTTGGCACGTTCAACGAGGAAGACGAAGCTGCAAAGGCGTATGACATTGCGGTACAACGGTTTCGTGGCCGAGACGCCGTCACAAACTTCAAGAAGATTGTCGCCGACAACGACAAAGAAGCCGCCATGGAAGCAAGTTTCTTGAACCGTCATTCGAAGTCGGAGATCGTTGATATGTTAAGAAAACACACATACAATGACGAGCTAGAACAAAGCAAAAGAAGCTGTAGCCTACACCAAACCATTCCTCGAGCCGGGCTAACCAACTCTTCGGGCTTAGGCTCGGTGAACCCACGTGTGCATCTTTTCCAGAAAACGGTCACGCCTAGCGATGTTGGAAAGTTGAACCGGCTCGTGATACCAAAACAACACGCGGAAAAACACTTCCCTATTCAGAAAGGAATAAGTTCAAAAGGAGTTCTTTTACATTTCGAAGATAACGGATCGAAAGTATGGCGATTTCGTTACTCGTATTGGAATAGTAGCCAGAGCTACGTGTTAACCAAAGGATGGAGCCGTTTTGTGAAAGAGAAAAACTTAAAAGCCGGTGATAGCGTGAGCTTTCAGAGCTCAACTGGACCAGATAAACAACTTTACATCGACTGTAAATCAAATATCGGATCTGGTAACACAAACCTGCCATCCATCCAACCCGTTAAATTCGTTAAACCGATTCAAATGTTACGTTTATTCGGAGTTGACATTTCGAGTGTGAATAGTTATAAAGGTAAGAGAAGTAATACAGAGAGAGATTTATTAGGTTTTCAGGATTCTAAGAAACAAAGAATTATAAATGTTTTGTAGCATTTTGTTATTCTTTAAGGATGCTTTTGTAAAATATGTTATCATGTGGGGATGACGATGCAAGTTGCAAATAACTAAAGTTACATATTTATTTTAGTGAAAAGTATATATAGCCTGTAAATGACGTAAATTACAAAAAAGACCCGGTGATGACGTGTCATATCCGAGTAGATATGACGTAAATATTAGGTTTTTTTTAATTTAGTTTATAGATTTAAAATAAATAAATGATTTAAAGGTGACATTTTTAATGCTTAGAAATTTATGAACATACTTGTTTTCTCGGAAAGGATCATTTTATAGAATAATCATTTAACCTATATTTAAATACATTATTATTTAGTTGAAAAGTATTTTATCTATCAACATTGTTATCTCTGGATATTTTTATAGGAAAATAATAACTCTTATAATATTTTGACCATGCTTAATTTGGTAAGCTATTTTCTTTTCATGTGTAGTGTAGAGATTAGTTAAAGTAATGTGATATGTGACACACACTCACACACATATCCATTTCACTCGTTTATCATTCTCACATATCGTTTTGACAACAATTTGTTGACATTGTTTTGATATATACACAAGCCCAAGTTACTTATCATCATTTTTCTTCACGTACACAATACTTCGGTTTGCTACTAAAGGGATTAAATTTTGATACTTAGCATCACCTGAACATACTCAAGGGAGAAAGATTTTAATGTATGGGAAAGTTTGAAGTGTTGATGAAATCAAAATCTATCATATTCATTTAGAAACACACGGTAACTGATCATGTAAATGATGTTATGTAACGTTTTTAATTTATCATAAGATGAGAGCGCACGAATGGTGTTTCACGATAACTGTATGTATTTATTACATGTGGTAGAAAATGATCATTTTGTGCCTGTATATGAAGAGTTGAGTTGCATTGCCCCTCTTTTAGGACATCAAAATGACATTATGTTCATCAAATATCATTCCTAAATCCTAATTATTTACTAAATGTCAAGCAGTTGACAGCACAGCTTTCTTGTATTAAAGTTTTTCATTATGAAAGCAACACTTTAATAAGCCTACCCTATTTACTGATGGTAATCATCGTTGATCAACATGAAAAGTATACGGCCCTTCAAGAATGTATTACATTGGGAATTTCAACAATTTGTTTAATCGATACAAAAATCAATTGGGTCCATCGAAATGAAATGTGTTTTTGCTTTAACTTTGATATTCTACTTTAAACGATTCCAATGAATGGGCTTATAGAAATGATTGTCTTTTGATGAAGCAACCAGTCTCATATTGTTAACTTTATGCTAACATATTGTTTTGGGTCTAATATTTTTGCGACTGATATTAACAATTTATTGTTGTAAGATACTTTATTTTGTTTGTTTGTAGCACATGATTTTTCAATAATAAAGGTGAGGGTGTGACACCCTTACTCCATGAACCCTTTATATAACCATCAAGATATTACACCAAAGCATGCATGATACTCTTAAAAGAATCTACAATTTAATTTTACAACCATGATGAGTACAAGTCATAACCAAAACCTGTTCTAAAAGATTTTACACACAAACAATTACTCAATAACTAATAATTGTTGTTCAATTGGTTTCAAAGGCTCATCATTTCCTTTGATGAGTTTTGTTGTTTACCCTAAAAATATAATTCACAGCATGTTAGCAAAGCCAAAACGAATACCTTAAGGTTGAAATCCAAATCATATCATTTAGGGTATGTTTGGTATGGGTAATGGAATGCAAAAAAGAATATAATGAATGAGGGAATGTAATGATGGATGAGAGAATGAAATGAATCATTATCATTTATTGTTTGGTTATTTTTTAAAAATAAATGAATTATTACTGTGTTGTTTGTTAGGTCTAAAAACCAAATTATATCTATTTTATAATCAGAAAAAAGCCACATAATCTTTTGTGCCAACTAGATTTTAGAACATGCATGACAATAGTTCATGGGGGTTAAGTCTGTTGAAGTGGCAAACTCAGCCCCCAAAGTGTGATGCAATGTTAATTTTTACTTTGATTCCAGTTTTGATATTTATTACCATTTAGTCTAATTAATTTTTGCGTCCTTAATTAGATTCATAACAACAGAATTAAAATGAGAAGTTCTCATTTGTAATTATTATAATTTAATTTCTTTATATTACCTTTTATATGATTTTCTCTACTTTAACGTTTATTATAAGACAAGAACTTTGTCAAAAAATAGTAGTTCATAAAATAAACGACAATGTTCACACTATATTCTTTCTAACATGCATTTTCCAAAGTCGCTTATTCTATCTATAAATGAAATTTTAAAACTCCTTCCCTTAGCATGTAGTGTTGTCGTGCTGACGTCTAGCGAAAATTTAATAATGTCAACTTTTAGTTTAAGATTGATAAGTGGCCATTTTTAATCATCATTATAATACAAAATAACTTTGAATCTATCTAGCTTACATCACACTTGTAAGGTAACAATTTGGACATACTCGCCTATAAACTAAGTTGATTGATAATACAATTTTAAAAAGTTAGTCATCTTATATAAATGTTTTGGTGAATAAGATTCCTAATTATCATGTCGACGATCTTTGCTAAGAAATACATGTACCATTTGAAAATATATAAGAACACACTTATGTCAAATGTAGAAGCAAAGTGCAAAGATACATTATCTCATTTGTCTCATTTTCTAAGTCTACTGATTGACATATGTTAATAAGTTATATGACATGATACAACATATCTAATTTGAATTAACCTAACTATTACAGTATTGTAAAAGAGGTTACAGAATATTGTAAAAGAGGTTAATCTATAATTTTACTAGTATGATGATTAATATATCTAAAAACTACAAACATAAGACCATCTACACTCTATGTTTGTGGACATTCACGAACGGTCGTGGGGATGAACATTCTTGGATGGGAGGTCCTCCTCCCATTAATTTTTTTTTCTCTGGGTTAATAGATGATGATAATATAAATATATTTAGTTAATTTTAATTTTTTAAAATAAATTAAAGACTTCATAGCGTCAACTTAATAATTTATAAATTTTATAAATATTTTTATGTGTTTTGTATTTAACCAATCATATATTATTTCAACTTAATGTATTAAATTTATTTATACAATATTAAAACTAATTTTTTTAGAATAAATAAATTAAGTTATGAAAAATAAATGTCAACGTGGTGTAATAACGTGGAAATATGGGAATGTTTTTGAATGATAAGTATATTATTTGAGAAATTATGCTTGAAGTTTAAAGTGGTGTTATCGTGTTGATATGGTAAGTTTGTAAACATGTGTGGGCTTGAATTATAGAAGTTCTATCAATTGAAAAGACCAAAATTGTGCAGAAAAATGAAACTAATTAACAATATCAAATTTAAAATTGTTGCCAGTTTTGGAACAAAATATCTTTGGAATCTAATTAATGATGAGTGCTTTATAAAACACACATAATGTTTCATGCATGAGCATAACACATTCATGTACTGATGATGATGATGGCTTGATGGGCGTACCATGTAATATGATGAAGTAAAAAAAAAAAAATCTTATACGTTGCATGTGTTGATGGCCGTTATCTTTTCAAATACTTTATCTTTATTTTTTTGTTTGAATGTTACGCCTACAATATTTTTTCTAATAATGGGACAAGTTAGCCACATAAATAATTGTTTTTAGTTGACTTCTTATGGTCTTCTATAACAATATATTCCACATCTTGAATAGTCTTTTAAACTAATGTACAAGTACTCGTGACAAAAGTACAAACAACAATGCACCAAATACGTTGTTCAAGGCTTCAAGATTTTAACCTCATATATAGTCAAGGTCTAAACACATTGCCAATTTTGTATTCCAAGTCAAGATCGACTCCCATGTTCAAGAAAAAAATTCTACAAAAGTATATTATAATTTGATATAACTTTGATACTTTATTAGAAAATAAAAATATCTATTATAATGAGGTTCCTACATCTTTCATATCACATCTGTTTTTAAAAATCACTAAGTGTTTTGTATGTGTTAATAACAATTACAAGTTAATGGATCATTGTGATGAGCTTAAGACACGGAGGAGTGTGTTGCAAACTTAACTTCTTGGTCTTTCTAACACTCACAAGTCTTTAAAAATGTTTTCATCTCAAAGACCCATTGAAAAAAACAGAAATGACATCTTCTTTTCCTTTAGAGGAGGATCGAATATTGCATACCTTGAAGACTATGTGTCGTTATTGTTTTCCTTCTTCTTTTACTGGCTTTCTTTTTTTTTCTTTAGTCTTGTGGTCTTTTTCGATTTCCTTTAGCATCAAATTTAGAAAGGGATGGCATAATGATCACCTGTCGTTTGGGTCATGAAAAACCTAATTAACCTAAGTAGTTAGGTTAAGTCAGGTATCGTATCCACGAGAAGCATGTGGTTAGCGTTACGTGATTCGTTTGATTATTTAACTAATTTATTAATTAAAACTAAACCATTGTCACTTTGGCTGTAAAGGATGTGGATGAGAATAACAAAACTAAAAAAATTAATTTTAAATAAAATAAAACTAAAAGATGATCACACCCGGGTTTCAGGTATGCGAATAAATCGTGTCAACTAGGTTATACCATATTAGAAATCATATAGACATGATTAGTTTGTTATTCCTGTTGAAACGTGATTACTAACTAGATAACATGTTATTAAATTAGATAGTAAAAAAAACTAACTAATGTCAAACCTAGTTAAAGTATTAATAAACATCAAATCATGATAATGTAATAATAAATAATTCAATGATTAATAATTCTAAGATTGATAATTTGATGAACGATTTACCAAAACAATTATCCAAATTGGATCAATCAATGAGAACAAACAAACACATAAACAATGAGAGATGATCAAGCAATCAAAGTTTTAAGTCTATAATAGATAAAAACCAATATAAACACAATTCTATTACTAACCCTACACCTGGGGAATGATCATGGGTAAACTAACCGCTCATACTTATGACCAGATCTTCTAATCTTGACTCAGTTGAACGCGTTGTGCGAATGCGCAAAACCAACAGCCGTCGATCCCTCTTATGCCACCCCCCAAACCTCTTTTCATGTGGGCCTGAGTTAAAAACATTATTTCTCTTAGTGGGCCTTTAACCCATATGCCTTTAGCATCTTCTAATTACATGAGTTGTCATCAAAATTCATAGCTTTCGATTTCTTATAAAAAGTCAAGTTTGTTTTGCATTTCAATAATTGCCTGCATTATCTTCCTTTCATTTTTCATGATCTGCACTCACACTAAAATACCTTTTAATAATAGATCATTACAAATTTAATCACATATTTAACTTAACTTTGATTTACACTTTGATGTTTTTATATGTAAAATTCACTTTTACTTTTAATAAATGTTTTAGACACATGTCGGTTTCAAGATTAGTTTAAAATAACATCACTTAAGTTATGGTCTCCTAAAACATTTAAACTCTAAATATGAGTTTGTTAGGCATATATTAAACCTTAAAAACATATAATTAAATATAATTAATGCCTACAAATTGCCCATTATCACATAACGAATTGCGAAACCTGATGCACTTTATCAACAATAGCCTCTTTAACGATATGCTCCAACATGATGGTTCCTACATTACTTTAATTGACATTCATCTATGTCTTCTCATGCACAACCTTAACTACCTTGCTCCCGCATGGGCACCACCATGTAAACCTTTCCCTCCTGACGATTCTTACAACCTATAAGGTTTGTGACACTAACGTTGTCATTCAAGTTAGTAGTTTGGATTATGATAAGTATTGTAAGTTTATATGTCAATTGATAAATTTAGCTATTTTCACAACAATCTTAAAAGAAAATAGTTTGCATGGTTTCTTTATTATGGCATGATCCTCGTATCTGTGACAATCCTTAAAGTATTATTTAGCAATATGCAAAACTTGATAAATACCGCGTAAAAGCAAACTTCCCATTTCATGATTAAGACATAAAGTTTGAAGATTTTGTATTTTATTAATTTATTTCCAAACTAAAAATATAACCCCTTCCCCAACATAAAGCATTGTATTGTTCCCAATACAATATTTAAGCTAAAAACTTTAAAAATAGTTAATTTAGAAAATTAAACTATTTCAAAAGAAAAAAATCCTAAAACTTATTTTCATATGAATCAAGGTTGTATTTAGAGTATACAACAAGCTTTCTAAACCATCCAGTAGCTTGGGATGAACAAATGAAGTATTGAAAGATTTTTAATAAACATAACCATAAAGTTATTTGAGTTGCCTCTAGAAAATCTTTAAGATTTGCATCTTTAACCAGATTGTACCTGATATTTGTTATGGTGGTCAACTTTAAGTGTAGATTTGTCTACCAGAATTTATAACAAATGCTCGGTAGATGACATCACTGTTCCATAGTTGCTTCCTAATTATTGAAATGAAAACTTAAAACTTGTTACGGAGCCGCTTCCTAATAAACTGTTCAAAATCTGGTATATCCACCTTCTTATTATCAATCACCAAGTCCTTAAGAGGTTGGTTTGAAACGTTCAACTTTATGCTCCGAAAGATCTGTTTACGTCATCACATCTGATTATCATCAACCACAACCTGTTCCACGAGTAGTTCTTTAACAAATGAGGGAATTAATCTCATAATAATCTCCACGACCTCTTCCCCAAGTTGAAAAGATAGTGACTTAGACTTTTCTACTTGTATTTTTAATAATAATCCCTTATGCTTGATACATAAGTAGTCAAAATCATTGTTGATATGAAAGATGGTGTCGTGATAACAACTTATTAATCTCGGACAACATCAACTCCAATCAAACAATTAATTTCACCTCCTCAGATTGATAAGCATTTCAAAAAGAAATGACAATTTTTGATTGAAACTTGTTTTTGTTCCGACTAGGAAATTGACATTGATTCTCGTCATAACATTGGAAAATTTTTAATTGGTTTGAGTATCTACAACAATCCCTTTGATTACACCTATTGTCATCCTTGTATGTTGATTGAGAATATTCATGGTAATAGTTGTTAACTCTTCCTAGTAACTTGAGTATGGTGCCATATCTAGTTCATAGTCGTTACAATCCAAATCTTGTCCCAAGTGGCAACCGTTAGTTTCCTCCTTGGATTGATAATTCTTTAGACTAGAATGTCCTTGGTAAGCATTATTTGAACAATAATAGTTTTGGGAGTCTGATGAAGGTGGCTAACAATATGAAAATGATGAGTGTAAGCCTTCATATATTTGCCTTCATATATCCTTGTGTATGCATGTATTCAGAACATCTCCTCTAACAATATTCGTACTTTCTATTGAACATTGGACAATCTTGAACCTAATAATAATGATTCACGCAACATATAACTGGATCATTATTTCAACCCAATCCAGGATGATATTTAAATTCTTGAGATTTAATTAACCCTGCAAGGAAATTAACCTGCACAAACAACTAATATAAAAGGTAAATCCAAACAAATATAATAAACAAAAAAAAATAATGAAAAAAATATATATTTTTGAATTTTTTAGGTTTAATGTAAATAATAACAAGTCAAACAAATCACATAACAGTAAGCGCATTAGCTTCTTGACAACGACTCTATTCTGATGACCTTGTCATAGGGATCACGCAAAACTTAATTAGCCTATGTAACTATGATAAGTCAGATATCATATTCATGAATAGTATGTGGTCAATAGTACACGTCTTGTTTGATTATTTAACTACTTATAAGTTAGACTACTCTTTAACTTTGATTGGATTATGGAACTTAGTTATAAACGCTTAAACTGAAATTAAAAGTTAGTTTGCAAACAAGAAATAAAAAGATGATCACTAACATTTCATGTAATTTAATAACTACCAATCTTGTATTCATATAAATATGAATAGATAAATTATTAATTGCATCACAATTACAAGAACTTGCTTGTGATTATATTGACTTAATTGATTTAAATCAAATAAGAGCACAATTAAGATGTTAATTCTATAATCATCAATTCAACCTGGAATATTTAATTACTACGATGGTCAATGATGTAAGAAAAACAAATTCCGTAGACAAATTCCGTAGACAAATAATTACATGAAATCAAACCCACAAATCCTAAACATCAAACGATTATAGCGATTCATGTGATTCAACGCTCTTACGCTTAATTTTTTTCCCGTTTGACATCACTGTTACAACGCTTGAGTCCTAAATCGACTTATTTATTGTTTTAATGTTTATGTTTCACGTACATGATTCAACGTTTTTACGTCTACTTTCCGTTCAGTTTATTTTTCGTTTTTATTTTCTTTTTTAGTACAAAACTTTCCGATGTTGGTGGTTGATGATGATGATGTGACGTTAATGCTACTTGGTACTCGACAGCCTGTCGATATACTATTTTTCATTATACAACGCGCCCGTCAAAGTCATAAATACTCTGGATTAAAATTAGGACGAATTTCCTTTAGGAAGGGATGGAAATAGCAAAAAGATTAATCGGGTTAGTTGGGACAAAGTATGTGAAGGCAAAGCAAACCGGGGCGGCCTCGGTGTTGGATCTTTAAATGATTTAAACTTAAGTTTTCTTTTCAAATGGTGGTGGCGATTCAAAACCGAAGAAAATCCGTTCTGGAAAAAAAGTTATATCGTGCATTCACAGTTCAATCCGGAATCACCAATTCATTCCTTGCAAAAAAAGTTTGGCTGGAACTTGGTGCAATATTATTAGTGTGGATGAAAAGCTTCAGAAGATGAACATCTTCAAGATTGTTGGTAGTTTTTTTGCTACCTACTGTACGTACTTTTGCTCACAACTTACCAACTTGTTAGTTGTTTTTTTACTGAATAATACTTCTGCCTTTCAAAATAAAAAAGAATAATAAAGGAAAAAAAAATGAATAAGCATCAAAGTGCTAGCTGTATAGATCACTTTCAATTTCTATTTCTGGACCCTCAAACTTTTTACATATGTTACCTTAGAAAGATTAAACATCACAATAATTCACTGGACCGCCCGTGAGTAATTACGAGAACATCTACTCACATTTTTTGTTTTCACTCGGTGAACAGCTAGCACTTAATCGCGGACCAACGCGTAAAAAATTAAGGACGTTGATAACACAATTACCATTATATATGGAAAAAAAACTTGGACTCTGTTAATAACATTCAAAACCTTATATAAAAAAAATGGAAACACAGGTAACATCAAAACTTCGGCTCTAACCTGTGTGTTGAAGTAATGTTGATAACATACATAAAATCGACAAGGAAAACAAAAAATGGAGTTATTAATAACAATCATAACTTTATGAAAAAATGAGTTCGTTACAATGCGGTGAGATACTTCAAAATGTAAAGTACAATAACTTCGTCAAAACATAAAGACAATAACTTCGTTATGTATTTGCAACTTGTAAAAAACATTTCAAACAACTATAATAATAAAACATACAAAAATGGTAAATGGGTTAAAAAAAATTGATACGTATATGATCTAAAGTGTATTATTGACACAAATGTTCATAACATAGTTGTAAGTTGCGCTTTACATTTTAGCAATTTTGTGTTTTAATAGTTACTAAAATTGTGAGATACACCCACAGCCAGGAACGTACAACTGTAAATGCATCATGTACAATTATAAATGATATCTGTCAATGTATTTATTCTCATACAACAATAATAAACGTATCACAAATATTCTACATAAAATAAAATACAACCAATAAAGTTATATAAATGGATTTTGAGGTTATGAATGGTAGCACAGATAATAAAATAAACCAGGGCTTTCCTTCTTCTCTAACTCCGGTGACATCTCCTTCTTCCCCGTAATTTTCCGACGATGATCATCGATATAGACCCTAAAGAAGACTCTAGTTTGTCAAAGTTTTAATCAATATTTCACCACCATCAGGTAACCATTTGAAATGTTATATTTGGTTTTTGGTTTGGTTTCGAGGACATATATAGTAGTTACCACTTAGATCTCGAATATGAACCGGAGAGCTACTTTTATGATTGTGTGTTGTTGAACCGTGTTCATTAGTACCATCTGTGGGCGAAACCTGATCGAATGGTAATGAAATATCAAAACTTTATTTTCCAAAATAAAGTTCTTTTATTTACTACTTGAACTTCATATTGACTTATTTGCTCTTTTCTTCTGTTCTATTGCATATATATGTGAAGTTAAACCTAACAATTAGATATGACTTGTTATATGTAAATGAATAACATCACTAGTTTATAAATGTCCTCTAGCTTTAAATATTCTTTTTAACGTCTAATGGGATTGAACCCAGGTGGAACCGGAGGTGAGACATTGTGCCCGCTCTTAACTTGAGTAAGCGCGAGCCTTAGTGTTCAATCTTCTTGACTTACTCCTTTAATTTGTGAACACACAAAATCAGTGGAATAACTAAAATGCACTCCAACTAAATACCATCATATGGCAAGACAGGTTAGTAAATTTATATGGGTACTATGCAGCGGGGTTATCAATTTTTGATGTACTTATAGTCATAAATCGCGAGTTTACGTTCTTACAACTAGTAAATAAGAGAAAAACAAATGTCTTTACATATTCTTCTTTATATAACAGAAAACATTCACATTTGAAGCTACCATATGTTCTCACTACAATCTGTTTAAGTTACACTACATAATTAGATCTCAAACGCCATTAACATGACTTCAAGAATTTCACCTTTTCATATTGATTTGGCAACACCTTGTGTTCAACCTGCTTCTAATCATGTTGCTTTCCATGATCTTTATATTTCGTTCCTGTTTTTGGGTCTTGTTGTATGTTAAGATCAATGCATTGTTGTGTATTATGGTCGTATCAATGTGACTGATGATACTCGAAATAAGTACGTGTAATTGCTGTAATAATACAATAGATGCGTTTGTGCCATACTTGATTTCTTTTAGTTTACAAAAACCAGACAAATATTATCACGTCTCCAACTTGGTGAGCCTTTTTCTTAAGTCGTCTTTAAATTTAGCTCTTGTTCTTCCTTGTATAATATCTCTAGAAATAATATGAAGTTTGGACTTATCAAACTCAACATTTAAAGGAACTTTTGTTGCTTCTTCAAAAGCATTTAAAACAAAAAAAGAAAGTGTAGTTAATCCTTTCTCTGTAAATTTCAAGTGGCATGTGAAGGAGAGAAAGATAGAACATGAAGAGTGTGGTTATTAAAAACCGAAATAAGCATGCGAAATTAGTATGCTATACCCTATAAGTTTCATCTTCCTTTCTTTGACATGCCACTTGAAGTCAAGAGAGTGGATTAACCACACCTTTCTTTTGTTTTGGTTGCTTTTGAATGGAAAATATACATTCTTTTAAATGATGAGTTTGGTGTGGTTCAAACTTCATCTTAGTTTTAGAGATGTTATACATGAAAAAAAAACATAGAAATGAGAAAATGCTTTAAAAGCCCGTGTATGAAGACTCATGAACTCGGAGAAGTGATCAATTTTGCGTGTATTTTCTAAACTAAAGGACATCCCAAACATATCAGTTGTATTATCTATAGTAATCTTCACATACTTGATTCAAATATGATTAGTTACATTGATATGACCAGCATTCACGAAGTGTGTGATGTTGACGTACGACATGAATCCAAAAATAGAAAAAAGAACATAAAGAAACAGAGGAAACAACACATAATTTAAGCAAGAGATGCTGTCATGCTGCTACGTTATATCAAGTTGGTAAAATTCTAAGAAGCCATATGAAGGAATTTGAAATCAAGTTATATAGGAATTTAAGCAAGACATGCTGTCATGCTGCTCCAACTTTTACAAATAGGGGTGTTCATCGAATCGAATCGAGTTGAATTCAAGTTAATCGAGTCGAATAAGTCAAATTATGAAATTTTCAAACTGGATCCAGATTCGATTCGAATTAAAAAAAGATAAATCGAATTCGAATCGAATCGAATTCGAAACTTTCAAGCAGGATTCGAATTCTTCGTATTCGAAAAAAAGTTCGAATTCGAATCGAATTTGAATTTATTCGATTCGTATTTAATAAAAACATATTTAATCAAATAGCATTTTCAAAATTCATTTAACAAATTCAATTTAAAATGCTCAAAATATTTAAACAAGCGTAACATATGAAATATTACAAGTTTCAAATAAGTAAAAAATGTAGCAATTAGGCTTTAACATGTTAAATTATATATTTTTTAAACTTTTAATTCTTATTTCTCATATGCATATTTCTAAATTAATATACAAAATAAATAAATGTATATGTGTGTATTTGTAATTCAAATTTCGAATCGAAACATATCGAAAATCACAAATTTGCATTTCGATTTGAATTCGATAATTAGACCTCGAATTGAATGGAATTCGAATATGAAAATTCGAATCGAATTTCGAATAAGTGATTTTTGACTCGAATCAAATTTCGAGTTTTTTGAATCCGATTCGAATATTGAACACCATTATCTACAAACTGTTGTAAAATCGATTGAGAATATGAACGCGGAATAACAATCAATACAAAGATGATCTTAGAAAGAATAAACGTGAACAAGAAACTTCAAATGATTATTAAAGATTGAATGATTTCGGATCCTTTCACCGATTACATCAGGTCCTTATTTATAGTATCTAACTAACTCTCAACTTAAATTGAGAATTTACATAAAGGACCCTACACTACATCTTCCGAACGGAAATAACCCTTCGGAAGATTTCCTACTAATCACAAGTATACTTCGGAAGAAATCCAAAGTACACAACAAGACCCTTCCGAAGCAAACATAACCTTCGGAAGATATCACCTTAGCTTCGGAAGAATATGTTAAGCTTCGGAAGAAAGAAGACTTAACCTTCGGAAGTTCACTTGTATTGGGTTTTATACTTCACAATCTCCACCTTAAAATCCAATACAAGATTTTAACCAACTCCCAATGCATTCAAGCAAAACTTGAACTTTCCACCAGGTAGAGACTTTGTAAACACATCCGCTGGATTCTCCAAAGTAGACACACCTTCCACTTTCACCTGCCCAGCATTCACCACATCCCTTATGAAGTGTAACTTCATATTAATGTGCTTTGTTCTCTCATGAAACATACTATTCTTTGACAACTGAACTGCACCCTGGTTATCACAGAACACCACTGAGTCTGCCACTTTGATTCCCAACTCAGAAACAAAACCATGCAGCCACATAGCTTCCTTGACTCCCTCAGTCAAAGCTATATACTCAGCCTCTGTTGTAGATAATGCCACCACATGCTGCAACTGAGCTTTCCAACTCACCAAGTTACCCAGCACTTGAAATGCATACCCTGTAATAGATCTACCTCTATCCAGATCCTTGGGAAAATCTGAATCCACATAACCAACAATCCTGTCAACCTTCTCATGTTCATGATGCCCAAACACTAAACCATAGTGCTTAGTACCCCTGAGATATCTCAAGATCCATTTTACAGCAACCCAATGAGCTTTCCCCGGATTTGACAAATACCTGCTGACTAAACTCACAGCATACCCAATATCCGGTCTTGTACAAACCATCAAGTACATCAAGCTCCCAACAACATTGGCATAAGGTACTTTCTCCATATAATCAACTTCTTCATCTGACTTAGGACAATCAGAACTTGACAGTTTAATATGAGCACCTATAGGAACAGTCACTGGCTTCACATCACCCATCCTATAGTTACTTAGCACCTTCTCCAAGTAAGACTTTTGAGACAGTCTCAACACCCTGTTCTCTCTGTCCCTTGTAATCTCCATGCCCAATATCTTCTTTGCTTCTCCTAGATCTTTCATCTCAAACTCTGACATCAACATTCTCTTAGTAGCTTCAACTTCCTCCAAGTCTGAACAAGCCACCAACATGTCATCAACATACAGCAACAAATACACAAATTTGTTCTCACTGTATTCTTTAAAATACACACAACTATCATAGCTGCTCCTATTAAACCCATTAGTCACCATGTGTTCATCAAATCTTTTATACCACTGTCTAGGGGATTGCTTCAACCCATACAAAGACTTCTTCAAGAGACATACCTTCTCTTCCTGCCCCTTTACCTCAAACCCCTCTGGCTGCTTCATATAGATAGTCTCATCCAGCTTTCCATGCAAAAATGCAGTCTTTACATCCAGCTGATGAAGCTCCATATTCATAGAAGCAGTCAATGACAGCATAACCCTGATAGATGAATGTTTCACCACAGGTGAGAAAATTTCATTATAATCCATACCTGGCTTTTGTGTAAACCCCTTAGCTACTAGTCTAGCCTTGTACCTAGGAGGTTCATGCTCAGAAATCCCATCTTTCAGTTTGAATAGCCATTTACATGAAACAGGCTTGTGACCCTCAGGTTTATCAACCAGCTCCCATGTGTCATTTTTATACAGAGATTCCATCTCTTCCTCCATGGCCTTACACCATTTATCACTTTCCTTCACAGAAATTGCCTCAGAGTATGACAATGGTTCATAGATGCTTTCTTCTTCAGCAGCAACAAAGGCTAATGCAGACAAATCCATCCCCTCTCTAAACCTGAGTGGAGGCACCACTTGTCTCCTCTGTCTATCCCTAGCCAACTGGTAATCATCCAAACCATCCCCTTGGCTAACAGAGGTACCTTGATCAATACCTTGATCATCCACACCCTGCTGCTCCACCTCAATCTGAACCCCACTCTGATCTTCAACCTTTGACTTCCCTTTTTCTAGAATGTCTTTGTACATAACATTCTCTTGAAAAACAACATCCCTGCTCACTATCGCCTTAGGCCTGTCCCCTTCTAGCCTCCATAATCTATACCCTTTAACACCCTCAGGGTATCCTAGAAGGACACATTTACAAGCTCTAGGTTCCAACTTCCCTTGACTAACATGAGCATAAGCCAAAGATCCAAACACCTTAAGTCCCCCATAGTCACCCTTTCTTCCTGACCATGTCTCCATAGGTGTCTTCATGTCTAATGCTGCTGATGGAGACCTATTGACCAAATATGCTGCAGTGGAAACAGCTTCAGCCCAGAACATCTTGGGTAAACCAGAACTAGCCAACATACACCTTACCTTTTCAAGTAAAGTTCTATTCATCCTCTCCGCCAACCCATTCTGCTGAGGAGTCCCTGGCACAGTTCTATGTCTAGCAATACCATGAGCTATACAAAACTGATTAAACTCATGACTGTAGAACTCCAACCCATTATCTGTTCTTAACTTCTTGACTTTTCTCTCAGTCTGAGTTTCCACAAGTACTTTCCATTCCTTGAATTTACTGAAAGCATCACTCTTATTCTTCAATACAACAACCCAAACCCTCCTAGAGAAATCATCAATCAAGGTCATAAAGTATCTAGCACCACCCAAAGAATCAACCTTAGCAGGACCCCATAAATCAGAATGAATGTAGTCTAATATCCCACTTCTGATATGCCTGGCTTGTGAAAACTTTACTCTCTTGTGTTTACCAAGAATACAAGTTTCACAAAAACCAAAATCACAACTGCTCAACTCAGTCATTAGTTGCTGTTTATGCAACTCCACCAGTCCCTGATGACTGATATGACCAAGCCTCCTATGCCACAACATAGCCCTAGAACTACTATCACCTGAAGCAGATGCTACATGAGATTCTACTACACCAGCACTATCTAACAAGTAGATATTATTCTCCCTTCTACTCCCAGACAATACTACCATTGATCCTTTCATCACCTTAGCCTTACCATCTCTAAGACTAACATGGTAACCAGAACTCTCCAATAGCCCTAAAGACAACAAACTTCTTTTAAGACTAAGAATATACCTTACATCATGAAGATCTACTTTCATACCACTCTTCAATTTCAGAGTCACAGTTCCATGACCCACAATCTTGCAAGGTCTATCATCCCCTAGCTTCACTGATCCAAGATCTTCAATCTTCAGTTCTTTAAAGAACTCCTTCACAGGTGTCATATGATATGAGCACCCTGAATCCATAATCCACTCACTCTCCTTACCACTGCTTGTTACAGCCAACACATCTGCACTTTCATATCCATCAGAAGAATCATCATGTGCATTGTGTCCGGAATGAGTCTTTGATCCACTTGATTCACCCTTCTTTCTTTTCAAGTCAGGACAATCTTTCTTGAAATGCTTTTCAGATCCACACACATAACACCTCCTCTTGTACTTGGACCTGGACTTTGAGACACTTCTCTGCTTGAAGTTTCTTTGATCAGATCTTCCCCTGACTACCAAGCCCTCTCCACCATCTTCTTTATAATCAGTTCTCTTCTTCAATTCCTTTGAATTGAGAGCTGCCAGCACTTCTTCCATGGTAAGTGTATCCCTACCATACATCAAAGTATCCACAAAGTGCTCATAAGATGATGGCAGAGATGTCAAGAATATGATTGCTCGGTCTTCATCCTCCAACACAACCTCGATGTTCTCAAGATCTAACACCAATTTGTTGAATTCATCAGTATGATCTTCAATTGACTTCCCAGGAGCCATTTGGAATGTGTACAACCATTTCTTGAGATACAATCTGTTCGCAAGAGACTTTGTCATGTACAGGCTTTCCAATTTTGACCAGACCCCTGCAGCAGACTTCTCCTTTGAGACCTCTCTGAGTACTCGATCCCCCAAGTTCAAGATGATTGAACTGTGTGCTTGTTCTAGCATCTCCTTCTTCTCCTTGTCTGACAACGTGTCCGGCAACTTGGATTCTCCGGCCAAGGCATCTACCACTCGTTGGTGAACGAGCAATGCCCTCATCTTCAACCGCCATAACCCAAAGTCGTTCTTCCCGTCGAACTTCTCAACTTCGAACTTTGTTGACACCATCGTTGCCGCCGATCGATCTTTAATTGAGTCTTGATTCTCAATTGAGCCACTAACCAGGCTCTGATACCAATTGTTGTAAAATCGATTGAGAATATGAACGCGGAATAACAATCAATACAAAGATGATCTTAGAAAGAATAAACGTGAACAAGAAAATTCAAATGATTATTAAAGATTGAATGATTTCGGATCCTTTCACCGATTACATCAGGTCCTTATTTATAGTATCTAACTAACTCTAACTAACTCTCAACTTAAATTGAGAATTTACATAAAGGACCCTACACTACATCTTCCGAACGGAAATAACCCTTCGGAAGATTTCCTACTAATCACAAGTATACTTCGGAAGAAATCCAAAGTACACAACAAGACCCTTCCGAAGCAAACATAACCTTCGGAAGATATCACCTTAGCTTCGGAAGAATATGTTAAGCTTCGGAAGAAAGAAGACTTAACCTTCGGAAGTTCACTTGTATTGGGTTTTATACTTCACACAAACTCTAGAGTCTAAACCGAAAACATACTCACAAAACCAATATAACGAAACATGCATAACTAAAATAACCTAAACTCTAAGGTTTCAATTAAAAAAAATACAAGACTAAGAGAAAGTTAAGA
Organism: Flaveria ramosissima; assembly: GCA_025215565.1. NCBI lineage: Eukaryota > Viridiplantae > Streptophyta > Magnoliopsida > Asterales > Asteraceae > Flaveria > Flaveria ramosissima. Next base: position 48,654,870 of record CM046032.1, read on the forward strand.
TAAACACAGGGATTAGTAATCAAGATATGAGGGTTTTAATTGGATGGTATATGTTTCCTAACAACTTTAGTAGAGTTGTTGTCCTAAATACAAAAAATAATCTAATAATGACAAATCACCTGCAGTCATTAAAAGCTAGAAAAAAACATCATATTTGAGAATGCTTATGCTCTCTTATTCTAAGTTTCACCTTCCTATATATACTTGATGTGCCATTGAGAATTAAAAGAAAGAAGCCAGAATTGTTTGTTTTTTGATTTGCCCCTTAAAAGCAATACCAATCCTTTGGAAGCTGAGTTTGGTGGTGGCCTTAAAACGTCACATTTGTCTCATTTGTAGTTTATTAAAGTAGATAGGGTGAGATTGTAGTTAAGCAGTTCGTAAATAGAGTCAGTGTTGCCCATCATTACTAAAGTGACAGAATTGTTAAGAACAACTCAAGGTGACACACAAGTATCATTAGTGTCCAAAAGTGGCATTCACACTCCGATTACTACACTAGAGACTTTGATGTCTCCAATATTCATAATTGTACAAGCTATGAGCCCGTACAAAAAATAAAAAACGAATGGTGAAACTAGTGGGATTGGTAGGAGCTATGCCACTCGTTTCTCGTGTTTGTTTTTATACTCTCATTACAATGTTTACTTTTTTATTGTCAGTGTTCATAGTTTGTACAAATCTGAATGCCAGAGACATCAAACTCTTTGGTGTAGTAGTCGGAGTGCGAATGCCACTTTTGACACAAATGATAATTTTGTCACTTTGAGCTCTTCTTGACATGTGTATTACTTTAGTAATAAATGGCAACATTGACCCTATTTCTGATCTAGTTAGCTTCAACCTCAATACCTCACCGTTGGTACTAACTAAAGTATTCTATGATTTTTACCTTTTCTTCATTCGTTTTTAACATCTCTACTAATGAGACGATGGTAGCGTTTGAACTCAACCTAACTCGATCTCCTTCTAAAGGAGCTATTGTTTTTTAACGAACATTTAAAAGACGAGCATGTTTGCCTTCTCATGTCTCTTAACGTCTATAAGAAAGGCATCAACATACTCGACTATGATGTCACTTTCCAGCTTTTAACCACAACTACAAGAGGATTTGTCATTATTAGATTAAGATATGTATATTTTTTATTTGAATATTTTACGTGAACACAATAATGTATGAATAATAATTTATGTCGGAAGTCGGAACACAACCTATCCACATCAATTTAACCATATCCCATTCTAGAAAATATATATGTTATCCACATACATATATACACTATATATGTGTACATAAATAAACTCTATATTAAAATGCATTAACGTATTAATGTATTATATTGCAACACGATATTATATTAGTATTATATTATACTTTATATTAAAATGCAATTTTTTTAGCTATAGTTCTCTATAAGGATTGGTTGCTATAGTTTATACATTGTACTACTTTTTATGCACACATCGTAATGTTTACAACTTTTATCTCGTCTCTTCATTTATCTTTATATATTTGTAAGAGTTTCACGTTTCTAGTTCTCACTCATCGCTTGCAATTTACGCTTGGCTTTTGGCTTTTTCATCATCGCTACTATCGGCGACGGTGGAACATGATAGTGTTGTATGTGATAGTAGTAGTATTATTCCCGACTTTTACCTCAACTATCAAGACCCTTCAAAACTATCTTATCTAGAATTAAAAAAAGTATAGAAAAACCTGATTTTTTTCAGGTGTTCTTGATATATAGAAAGTGCATGTAAGAGTAAGTGCAAAGCCATTATTTGAAGTAAATGGTTTAATTTTCTTTCTTTATTTATTTTAAAATAAGTATTTACCGTTAAGTACTAATGAGTATAACTTTTTGTTGCATGATGTTGAAAATATAAATATCAATTACCAATTCATTGTCAAACAAATTGCATTGTGTTGTTGATTAATTTGCTTTATTGTGTGTTTCTTGTTAAGATTAATCATATATATTTTTAGTAAGTGTTTAACCTTGTTTGCGTTTTACTTTTATACACATATCTTTGGGCTTAATGAGTTGAAGTTGCTGCTTGCTGGGCCTGAATTTGATTGGGCTTAGATTTGATTGAGCTTGATGGACTTATATATGATGGGTTGTACCTGATTGAAAGATGTTTTGGAAAAGTACACATGTATGATGAGTTCCAACATTTATGGAGTGAATTAGCATCAGCCTTCATCATCTTATGATCGTCTTCTATCTTCTTCATATATGTTTAGAGAGCTTGACTTTGATTTAATTTCATTTGTGATGTGATTTTTAATGTATTTTTTATATTACCTCATTTGAAGTTGTGTGTGGTTAGATATACGTTTATATGTGATTAAGTTTTTTAAGCGAAACTCATTAAAACCATCTTTAGTCAATTAAAACTTAATTATCTATTCCTTTTGTTTTCTCTCTGATGATAGCAGTTCTTCATTATGGCATGTTCATCCGATACACTCAAGAAACGGAGAACTTCATAATCGGATCTAAAGAGTCATCAAATGATTTTTTGTTAAGACTCAAGAAACAAAACTCACTAACTTAAACCATTTATCTCCAATCCACATATCATTCTTCATCTTTGCCTCAATATTACTTAGAAACATGTACTTTTTATTGTTTTTCTTTTTTATACACTTCAATAAAAAGTGATAATTAGTGAATCTTTATGTTTAAAGAATTACTATTTATAAAACTTTAAAATTTAGAGAAAGAAATAGAGATGGAGATACAAAAAACAATTAATCTTTAAACAATAAATAAAGATGAAGATGAGGATGGAGATGAATATAAAGACTCTATCGTGAATGCTTCAGAAAATGAATCTGGTGACATACAAATATACCAGGATTAGCTGCTTAATTGCGAATCAATATCAATATATATATATATATATATATATATATATATATATATATATATATGTATATATATATATATATATATATATATATAGGGAAATGAAGGTGGATCATCAAATAAAGAATAAAGGAATACAATTAATTTTCAGTTCATTCTAACCAAAACAACAAACAAAGTAGTTTTGTTAACAGTTGGTTACATATCTAAAGTTATATTCACTTTTTCTCTTCTTTTTATTATGTATAGTGATTATTATATTTGAGTATTTGACTAAAGTTATATAAGTATTATTAATGTACAAATCACCTCTCACTAAACCGGTGGTTTCAAAAACATCTTGACGAAGACAATATATGAATCGAAAGGCGTAGATGCATGCATATTGAAGAGACATACTGATTAAATAAAATTAAAAACATTTTATTACATGAAGTTTATATATCATCAAACAACAAAATTCACTCCACATAAAAGTTACTTAAAACCACCCGTTATAAGAACACCACTATACTTTTAACTTTTAACATGCCATAATACTATGTACATGACCCTGCACCTATGATCTTATAACCATACATTGTGGCCATTGCACTCAGAAGCGTCGGGGCCAACAAAAGAGGCGCGTATATTTTTCGTGGAGAGGGGAGACCAAGAATAACCGAAAAAACAATTGCGAGAGCAATTGCAAAAGAAGAGTAGAACGAGAGCGTGTTGACTACAAGGAATTGTTTGAAGTCATTTGGACAATTGTACGCTGCGATGGACTTTCCAGCTTGATAGATCATCGTGCCATTATGATCATAAGTCGAATGAGTGTAAAAACCGCCTGGTGGATTGATGGTCGCCTTATAGTTCCCGAAGCCGAGAATCAATGCGGGCGCCATAAGAAAGATGGAATCCTCTATGTTTTGCATGATACTAGCTAGAATGAAGATGATTTGTGTAGGGTTAATTACTTGTTGGTATATATATATATATAGCAGTTGAGGAATCTTGATGATCATGAGGTGTAACGCAAAAAAGAGATGAGAGCAATACGCAAGTTAAACTACCTAATGTTTTAAAGATGGTTGTTGGACCTCAATATTTGTCTTTTAGAAAGATAAACTTTTATTGTAACTTATGATTAATTATTTATATTTCACCTGAAGTTTTAAATTACGTCAGGGCTTGAATTTGATTGTTTATGATTTTATTTTTTACAACGTACTTTGTCAATATGTTATTTAACTTTCTTTTAGAGAAAATAGGTTATTTGGCATTAATAATTTTCATTAAAAAAGGAGTTATCAAATAATTAGAATGTTTTTTTAGAACGGCAACTTGTATATCCACTAAAATTTGATTCCTAAATTCATATTTTTTGTTTATTATAAGACTTAGAAATTAACCTCCACCTATTGATAAACATCTTCCAAATACCTACCAAAAAAAAATTGTAACTTATTTCATAAGTGTCTCCAAGATTATTGATATAGGTGCATATCATTGACATGTCTATGATATACATTGATTTACAAATATAGCATCTTAAACTAAATATATTTAATATGTGTAAAATAGTCATATGTAACATATAATCTAAAGTTTTGATGACGCATTAAAGGAAAAATAAGATACATATGTAACACAAGAAATACTGATTAAGATGACTATGAGAGAAAGAAAGATAAGATACGATACGTGCGAGTCTCCACAAATGCTAATTAAGATGCTATGATATTGACCCATTACCGTCACTTTAAATAATCACACATCAAAATTCAATAGAATGTAGCTTTTATTTAATGATCCAGATGAAGGAGCCGACGAGTTAAAATTAAATTGGCTTGAGCTCATCTCGTTTATAAAATAATTGATTTCAAGTTGTTGTAAAATCGATTGAGAATATGAACGCGGAATAACAATCAATACAAAGATGATCTCAGAAAGAATAAACGTGAACAAGAAACTTCAAATGATTATTAGTGATTGAATGATTTCGGATCCTTTTACCGATTACATCAGGTCCTTATTTATAGTATCTAACTAACTATAACTAACTCTCAACTTAAATTGAGAATTTACATAAAGGACCCTACACTACATCTTCCGAACGGAAATAACCCTTCGGAAGATTTCCTACTAATCACATGTATACTTCGGAAGAAATCCAAAGTACACAACAAGACCCTTCCGAAGCAAACATAACCTTCGGAAGATATCACCTTAGCTTCGGAAGAATATGTTAAGCTTCGGAAGAAAGAAGACTTAACCTTCGGAAGTTCACTTGTATTGGGTTTTATACTTCACAATCTCCACCTTAAAATCCAATACAAGATTTTAACCAACTCCCAATGCATCCAAGCAAAACTTGAACTTTCCACCAGGTAGAGACTTTGTAAACACATCCGCTGGATTCTCCAAAGTAGACACACCTTCCACTTTCACCTGCCCAGCATTCACCACATCCCTTATGAAGTGTAACTTCACATTAATGTGCTTTGTTCTCTCATGAAACATACTATTCTTTGACAACTGAACTGCACCCTGGTTATCACAGAATATCACTGAGTCTGTCACTTTGATTCCCAACTCAGAAACAAAACCATGCAGCCACATAGCTTCCTTGACTCCCTCAGTCAAAGCTATATACTCAGCCTCTGTTGTAGATAATGCCACCACATGCTGCAACTGAGCTTTCCAACTCACCAAGTTACCCAGTACTTGAAATGCATACCCTGTAATAGATCTACCTCTATCCAGATCCTTGGCAAAATCTAAATCCACATAACCAACAATCCTGTCAACCTTCTCATGTTCATGATGCCCAAACACTAAACCATAGTGCTTAGTACCCCTGAGATATCTCAAGATCCATTTTACAGCAACCCAATGAGCTTTCCCCGGATGTGACAAATATCTGCTGACTAAACTTACAGCATACCCAATATCCGGCCTTGTACAAACCATCAAGTACATCAAGCTCCCAACAACATTGGCATAAGGTACTTTCTCCATATATTCAACTTCATCATCTGACTTAGGACAATCAGAACTTGACAGTTTAATATGAGCACCTATAGGAACAGTCACTGGCTTCACATCACCCATCTTATAGTTACTTAGCACCTTCTCCAAGTAAGACTTTTGAGACAGTCTCAACACCCTGTCCTCTCTGTCCCTTGTAATCTCCATGCCTAATATCTTCTTTGCTTCACCTAGATCTTTCATCTCAAACTCTGACATCAACATTCTCTTAGTAGCTTCAACTTCCTCCAAGTCTGAACAAGCCACCAACATGTCATCAACATACAGCAACAAATACACAAATTTGTTCTCGCTGTATTCTTTAAAATACACACAACTATCATAGCTGCTCCTATTAAACCCATTAGTCACCATGTGTTCATCAAATCTTTTATACCACTGTCTAGGGGATTGCTTCAGCCCATACAAAGACTTCTTCAAGAGACATACCTTCTCTTCCTGCCCCTTTACCTCAAACCCCTCTGGCTGTTTCATATAGATAGTCTCATCCAGCTTTCCATGCAAAAATGCAGTCTTTACATCCAGCTGATGAAGCTCCATATTCATAGAAGCAGTCAATGACAGCATAACCCTGATAGATGAATGTTTCACCACAGGTGAGAAAATTTCATTATAATCCACACCTGGCTTCTGTGTAAACCCCTTAGCTACTAGTCTAGCCTTGTACCTAGGAGGTTCATGCTCAGAAATCCCATCTTTCAGTTTGAATAGCCACTTACATGAAACAGGCTTGTGACCCTCAGGTTTATCAACCAGCTCCCATGTGTCATTTTTATACAGAGATTCCATTTCTTCCTCCATGGCCTTACACCATTTATCACTTTCCTTCACAGAAATGACCTCAGAGTATGACAATGGTTCATAGATGCTTTCTTCTTCAGCAGCAACAAAGGCTAATGCAGACAAATCCATCCCCTCTCTAAACCTGAGTGGAGGCACCACTTGTCTCCTCTGTCTATCCCTAGCCAACTGGTAATCATCCAAACCATCCCCTTGGCTAACAGAGGTACCTTGATCAATACCTTGATCATCCACACCCTGCTGCTCCACCTCAATCTGAACCCCACTCTGATCTTCAACCTTTGACTTCCCTTTTTCTAGAATGTCTTTGTACATAACATTCTCTTGAAAAACAACATCCCTGCTCACTATCACCTTAGGCCTGTCCCCTTCTAGCCTCCATAACCTATACCCTTTAACACCCTCAGGGTATCCTAGAAAGACACATTTACAAGCTCTAGGTTCCAACTTCCCTTGACTAACATGAGCATAAGCCAAAGATCCAAACACCTTAATTCCCCCATAGTCACCCTTTCTTCCTGACCATGTCTCCATAGGTGTCTTCATGTCTAAAGCTGCTGATGGAGACCTATTGACCAAATATGCTACAGTGGACACAGCTTCAGCCCAGAACATCTTGGGTAAACCAGAACTAGCCAACATACACCTTACCTTTTCAAGTAAAGTTCTATTCATCCTCTCCGCCAACCCATTCTGCTGAGGAGTCCCTGGCACAGTTCTATGTCTAGCAATACCATGAGCTATACAAAACTGATTAAACTCATGACTGCAGAACTCCAATCCATTATCTGTTCTTAACTTCTTGACTTTTCTCTCAGTCTGAGTTTCCACAAGTACTTTCCATTCCTTGAATTTACTGAAAGCATCACTCTTATTCTTCAGTACAACAACCCAAACCCTCCTAGAGAAATCATCAATCAAGGTCATAAAGTATCTAGCACCACCCAAAGAATCAACCTTAGCAGGACCCCATAAATCAGAATGAATGTAGTCTAATATCCCACTTGAGATATGCCTGGCTTGTGAAAACTTTACTCTCTTGTGTTTACCAAGAATACAAGTTTCAGAAAAATCAAAATCACAACTGCTCAACTCAGTCATTAGTTGTTGTTTATGCAACTCCACCAGTCCCTGATGACTGATATGACCAAGCCTCCTATGCCACAACATAGCCCTAGAACTACTATCACCTGAGACAGATGCTACCTGAGATTCTACTACACCAGCACTATCTAACAAGTAGATATTATTCTCCCTTCTACTCCCAGACAATACTACCATTGATCCTTTCATCACCTTAGCCTTACCATCTCTAAGACTAACATGGTAACCAGAACTCTCCAATAGCCCTAAAGACAACAAACTTCTTTTAAGACTAGGAATATACCTTACATCATGAAGATCTACTTTCATACCATTCTTCAATTTCAGAGTCACAGTTCCATGACCCACAATCTTGCAAGGTCTATCATCCCCTAGCTTCACTGATCCAAGATCTTCAATCTTCAGTTCTTTAAAGAACTCCTTCACATGTGTCATATGATATGAGCACCCTGAATCCATAATCCACTCACTCTCCTTACCACTGCTTGTTACAGCCAACACATCTGCACTTTCATATCCATCAGAAGAATCATCATGTGCATTGTGTCTGGAATGAGTCTTTGATCCACTTGATTCACCCTTCTTTCTTTTCAAGTCAGGACAATCTTTCTTGAAATGCTTTTCTGATCCACACACATAACACCTCCTCTTGTATTTGGACCTGGACTTTGAGACACTGATGCGTTCATGTTTTGTATGTGTTTTAAGTATTTAAATGTATGCTTTTAATGTGATTTTCTTATCGAGCGTAATCACTTTGTGTTATGTTTGAATTGTAGGTTTGGAAAGCTTAAATGATGTATTCAAGGGTTGCACAAAGATTGGGTGATATATGGATGAAAAGAGACGAAGAAAATGAAGAAATTGGTGAAAAATGAGCATACGACGTAACTTACGTCCTAAAGGAAGTAAGCTACGTCCTTTCTAAAAATGACATTTTTTTGGACGTAAGACAGAGGCTAACCACGTATATCATGGGAGAGGACGTAATTTACGTCCCTAAGGACGTAACTTACGTCGTATGGTCATATTTGACGTAATTTTCCGGATTTTGACCATATTTAAGGAAGGTTATCAATTCTAAAAACCCTAATTCGCATTGGGAGCAAAAAGGGACGAACTTGGACGATTCTTGAGGTCAATTCTACTTCTCCAACTCATTCCAATCCATCAAATCATGTTCCAATCCGATCTTGTTGCCGAATTCATGAAGATGCAAGGCTAAACATTTCGTGATCTACCTCGGGTGATAGGTTTCTGTTTTTAGGTTTTCGTTTATGTTCAAATTGTGTTGGGATTGAACTTTAGAACCCGTTAAGTTCTTTATTGAGTTTAACTTGTGTCTTGATTGTTTAAACAATTGTTTTAGTTAATCTTGATTTGAATTTCATATAATTAAGCGCAAGTTGTGTGATTGCAAGGTTTTGGTTACTAATTCAATTGACATGGTGTACTAAGACCCGTTAAGTCTTGGTTATCTTTGTCACTTAATCATTACACGTATAGAATCCCCGTTAAGGATTTTCCACCAAGTTGAACTAGGCGATTACCAAGAACCGAACCTGAATCCCGGGGTGGATTACTCTTTTTCATAATAATCTTCTAATCAATTTTCATTAATTACAATTTGTTTTCTTAATTAAGTTCTTACTCATTCCAAGATTTAATTTTTACAGCCAAGAGGCAATAGTTTAAGTAATTTGATAATTTAATTAATCGTTTCTTATAAATCAATTCACAATACACCGACCACTAATTCCACGAGGTTCGACAACCCTACTTACCCTAACTAGTTTAGGTGAATAGGAACACACATTTTAACATCTTATTTGATTGGTACTTCGACATCGATCAAATTTTGGCGCCGTTTCCGGGGAATCGGTGCGCTTGGTGTTTTGCTATTTGATTTGTTTTTAGTTTTTGTTATTTGTTTTGCTTTATTTCTTTATTTCCTTGTTACGCTTGGTGTTTTTCAGTGTGTAGGTGACAGATTGCATGCATACTCGTTATTCGGGTAGGAAATCACCATTAGTGTTCGATCCAGAGATAGAGAAGTCAGCGAGGTACAATCGTGTTCTACATCGATCAGGGTTACCGGTTACATCAATTTCACAAGCTATTGATCAAGCAACTGGCAGTTCATCTGATTCGACCCAAATGGAAAACCCAAATAATCAACCGCCTCAAAATCCAAACCCTCCTCCTAATAACCAAAACCGAAATCCACCCCCACCACCAAATAACAACCGCAACAATAACTTGAATCAACCACCACCCAACGACAATGTGAATCAAAATAACCTCAATCAAGGTAATGACTTTGATCATGTGAGCATGCATAGTGTCCATACGGGTGATGAAGATTATGAAGATGAGTGAGATAACAATGAAGAACCTCATAATGGTGCAAATTATGATGATTGGGATGGAAACTTCGGTGGAGATGATGGATATAATGGAAATAACAATTGGGGGAATGATCAACATGGGTGGAATGCACCACCTATCAATCAACAACGGGGTAGGGTTAACAATAATGCCAATCAACCAAGAAGACCTCAAAGAGCTCAAGTACGAGGTGTGGATAGTCATTTCAAACCTGCTATTTCTGAAAATCCAAATCCTATCGCACCTCCAAATCGTAGAGGAAGAGCTTTTGATGTACGCCCTCATTATCTCACCATTCTTCCTGCATTTAGAGGCACTGCAACCGAAGAACCATATGTGCATCTTGCTGAATTTGATGCCATATGTAGCACTATTGGTGGAAATCACTTCACACAAGATGAAGTGAGGTTGCGATTGTTTCAGTTTACTTTAAAAGATAGAGCTAAGCAATGGTTCCTCACTTTGCCTGATAATAGTATTCATACTTGGCAAGAGATGCAAAGGGTTTTCCTTGAAGAATATTACTCTATGGGAAAGACAAGCGATGCAAGAGAGGCTATTCGTTCTTTTCAACAACAAATGGGTGAGCAATTTCATGAGGCATTTACAAGATTCAAGGAGTTGATCCGCATGTGTCCTCATCATGGTATTGAAAGGTGGGAATTGATTAAGGCATTTTCAGATGGACTAACACCAGAAGAAAGAAAATACTTGTATTCTACAAGTAATGGAACATTCTTATCTAATCATGAAGATATGGATTGGGAATTCCTAGAACGAATGTGCAAGAATTCCAAAGCTCAAGCTTCGGCTAGTAGACGGTCAAAGCCTGCTCCAACAAGGTCAACCACTATTGATTATGAGACTAAAGAAAGAATTGCATCTTTGGAAAGAAAATTGGCCAAGTTAGGACAAACAGGGACTAAAGATGTAGCTTCAGTTGGATTTAATGTATGCAATGAATGTGGTGAACTGGGGCATGCAAGTGTAGTGTGTCCGTTGCTTTTAGGTCAACATGAAATGGTGAATCAAGTATATGGAGAGAATAAGCAGCTTGATATGAATTCCAATACTTATCATCCTGGATTGAGGAATCATCCCAACTTTAAATATGGTAATGCTTCAAACCAGATGAACCCTAATTTTCAAGGTAATAATCAAGGCGGTCAAACATATCAAAATAGAACACAAGGGAATTACAATCCAAGTGGTTATCAAAGAACTTCATATTCTCAAGGAAACAATCAAGGGAGCTACAATCATGGGGGTCAACAAGGGAGTTCATCACAAAGTTATCAAGGAAATCCTCCATCGGGACGAGTTGTTAGTGAAGACTTTACAAATGCAAAGTTAGATGCTTTAATGAACATGATGAAAGAGAATATGCAAGAGAATAAGAGGGAAAATGAAATCAGAGACAAAGCTTATGAAGCTTTGAATAAACAAGTAGGGCAACTTGCTGAGGATGTGGCCAAGATTAAGAGGAACCCCGGGAAACTACCGAGTGATACCACAATCAATCCTCAACATCAAGGAACCAACACGGAAAACATGAGAAATGTTCACATCAATTCGGTTAGTATCCTTCCTGACTCTTTAATTATTGACAATAACTTTACTTCTTTTCCACAACAAGTTGCAGATAAGGAAGAGAAAGCCAATAAAGTGGAAGATAGTGACCCAGGAGCACCAATCATTCCAATAAAAGTGGGGAAGTTGAAGATAAAAAGAGCACTCTTGGATTATGGAGCAGCTGTGAGTATCTTGCCAGGTATGTTATACGATCAGTATGACTTTGGTTCTCTAGAAGAAGTTAACACCACTGTGGTGTTAGCTGACTTGACTCAGAAAAGTCCTCGAGGGATGGTAAGGAATGTTATAATTAAGTTGGGAGAATTTTACTACCCGGTGGACTTTATGGTGCTTGATTATGCACCGGTAAGGACAAATGAGCAACCGAATGTCATATTGGGTCGACCATTTTTAGCAACTGCCAATGCTCAAATCAATTGTTGGGATGGAACAATTGAAATGAGTTATGAAACTCGTAAGTTACGTTTTGATGTATTTTCCAAGTCGATTAATTATTTTGGTAATGATGAATTTTCTATGACAGATATGACTAACGTGTGTGTTCCTACTTATACTTCATATGTAAGCATGGACACCAATTTTGAGAATGGTTTTGAGTATGATAGGGTTAAGCATGTGGACTTGAAGGAATTGATGAATTTAAAAGAAGAGAAAGAGCCAATTATGATGATGGAAAAAAAGATGAGAAGCATAAAATGAAAAAAAAAGTTGGCGATCCACTTGATCCGATAAAAGACAGAGTTGAGGCATTAATGTTTGGGCCACAATACGATCTAGTTGAAGACCCACCAGATCATTTGAAGAATACCGGAGTCAAGCATCCTACTCGACCACCATGAGTGGTCGCAGGTATGGTCTGGCTGAAGACCTAAAACTTAGCGCTAATCGGGAGGCAACCCGAAATTGTTTTGTTTCTTTTAGTTTTTTTTGTTTTGTTTTGTTTGTTTTGTTTATTATTTTTTTCAGCTTTAAACACCGGATGCAAATACTCAAGTGTGGGGAAGCTCATGGATCTTTAGGAGCATAAAAGAATGTGTATGTGGGCGGCTTTACTTATCTGTGTTGACCCATAACCACCATATATTGCTGATGAGCATCTTTTATCATCTATGATCAGGTCCATGTACTTTTTCCATATCATAAAGCTTTGCTAGTTTGGTGTCATTTAGTACAATCATGGGAGGCATAATGCGTATTTGGAAAGTTTGCTTTGTAACTTCACTTGGGTAAAGGTTAGGACCCTTGTTTCACACAACAATTTAAAGTTTACATTGAGGACAATGTAAAGTTTTAAGTGTGGGGATAAGGGGAAGATTGAAGATTGTAAAGAAGATTTAAAATTGAGAAAAAAATCGATTGAACAAGAGTTTTTAAAATGCCCCTAAAGCAACTTATTTATGCATGAAAGCTTAATTTTTTCAATGTAAATCGTGAAAGTATGTTTAACCTGTGCACAAGCAAAGGTCTTTAATCATGGCTATCTTACTAGAAAAAAAACAATTTCTGAGAATTGATTGAGATGTTTAACCAGGGTAACAAGCCAGATAGTGGACTTTTTATGCATGTTTTTGCATCCTTAACCTGTCTACCATCGTTTTTGTGAGGATTGAGCCTATGCATGAGCTTAGAACATCAACAAGTTATTTGCTCATTTTCCTTTCATGTGTGTTACCAGAACGATTACATTATTCTAGAACTTACATAACAGATACGTTTCAAGATCATGAACCAAACTGTTGCACATATATGATTAAGGCACTAGGATGAACCTTTGTCTTATTAGCATTTTTCAGTTGTATTATCCTACCCTAAAATGAGCCCCTAGTTGCCACTTTGAGCCCCAACCTCTTCCTTTGTTAAACCCGAAGCAACCCATTAGCCTTTTCAAACCTTTTTACTTTTTAAGCCCATGCGGTGAAATCTGATAAGTATTGCTTGAATTTTAGATATAATATTGTTAGAAGCAGAAAGGTGTTTAGATATAATCAATATTAAAAAAAATGAAAAAAAAAAAGAAAAAAAAAGCAAAAAAAGAAAAGAAAAGAAATAATAGGTCAAAATGACCACAAGATCAATGTTATGTTCAGTGATAATAATGTTGAATATGGGTCAAGCTTACCCAAATTCACTGTGTAGTGGTGATTTATTGTTTAGTATGTTCAACATTCTTATTTGGATTTCATCACTTTTAGCCACTCCAAATTCCTTATCCATACCTAAACCCTAAGCCCTACATTACAACCTTTCAAAGCCCTTTTGATATGTGCATGGTTTGTGTTATTTGAAGGAGTTACGATCATTATGCAAGCTTATGGTAATCATGAATTGTTCTTGGTTGAGAGTACTACACTGATATACTAGCACGCCTTTTGCTAGACCAGATACTAAATCGAGAGGAGTGACTTGTGAGAGGTGTGATTACATGCATAAGGAAGACTAGAAAGCTTGTTGGGGTTGGTTAGATAGATCATATTTCAAACGAGTAATATATTTGCTTACAAAGCTATAACTTCAAGTATGAAATTGTAAGTGGATATGATTTGGGACCTTAGCTAAGAGAAGGTGAATACATGGCTGGATTGTATTTGTCTAATGATAGTCGTAGTGTTATGAGTGAGTTTGCTTGGGGGCAAGCAAATGATAAGTGTGGGGATGTGATGCGTTCATGTTTTGTATGTGTTTTAAGTATTTAAATGTATGCTTTTAATGTGATTTTCTTATCGAGCGTAATCACTTTGTGTTATGTTTGAATTGTAGGTTTGGAAAGCTTAAATGATGTATTCAAGGGTTGCACAAAGATTGGGTGATATATGGATGAAAAGAGACGAAGAAAATGAAGAAATTGGTGAAAAATGAGCATACGACGTAACTTACGTCCTAAAGGAAGTAAGCTACGTCCTTTCTAAAAATGACATTTTTTTGGACGTAAGACAGAGGCTAACCACGTATATCATGGGAGAGGACGTAATTTACGTCCCTAAGGACGTAACTTACGTCGTATGGTCATATTTGACGTAATTTTCCGGATTTTGACCATATTTAAGGAAGGTTATCAATTCTAAAAACCCTAATTCGCATTGGGAGCAAAAAGGGACGAACTTGGACGATTCTTGAGGTCAATTCTACTTCTCCAACTCATTCCAATCCATCAAATCATGTTCCAATCCGATCTTGTTGCCGAATTCATGAAGATGCAAGGCTAAACATTTCGTGATCTACCTCGGGTGATAGGTTTCTGTTTTTAGGTTTTCGTTTATGTTCAAATTGTGTTGGGATTGAACTTTAGAACCCGTTAAGTTCTTTATTGAGTTTAACTTGTGTCTTGATTGTTTAAACAATTGTTTTAGTTAATCTTGATTTGAATTTCATATAATTAAGCGCAAGTTGTGTGATTGCAAGGTTTTGGTTACTAATTCAATTGACATGGTGTACTAAGACCCGTTAAGTCTTGGTTATCTTTGTCACTTAATCATTACACGTATAGAATCCCCGTTAAGGATTTTCCACCAAGTTGAACTAGGCGATTACCAAGAACCGAACCTGAATCCCGGGGTGGATTACTCTTTTTCATAATAATCTTCTAATCAATTTTCATTAATTACAATTTGTTTTCTTAATTAAGTTCTTACTCATTCCAAGATTTAATTTTTACAGCCAAGAGGCAATAGTTTAAGTAATTTGATAATTTAATTAATCGTTTCTTATAAATCAATTCACAATACACCGACCACTAATTCCACGAGGTTCGACAACCCTACTTACCCTAACTAGTTTAGGTGAATAGGAACACACATTTTAACATCTTATTTGATTGGTACTTCGACATCGATCAGACACTTCTCTGCTTGAAGTTTCTTTGATCAGATCTTCCCCTGACTACCAAGCCCTCTCCACCATCTTCTTTATAATCAGTTCTCTTCTTTATTCCTTTGAATTGAGAGCTGCCAGCACTTCTTCCATGGTAAGTGTATCCCTACCATACATCAAAGTATCCACAAAGTGCTCATAAGATGATGGCAGAGATGTCAAGAATATGATTGCTCGGTCTTCATCCTCCAACACAACCTCGATGTTCTCAAGATCTAACACCAATTTGTTGAATTCATCAGTATGATCTTCAATTGACTTCCCAGGAGCCATTTGGAATGTGTACAACCGTTTCTTGAGATACAATCTGTTCGCAAGAGACTTTGTCATGTACAGGCTTTCCAATTTTGACCAGATCCCTGCAGCAGACTTCTCCTTCGAGACCTCTCTGAGTACTCGATCCCCCAAGTTCAAGATGATTGAACTGTGTGCCTGTTCTAGCATCTCCTTCTTCTCCTTGTCTGACAACGTGTCCGGCAACTTGGATTCTCCAGCCAAGGCATCTACCACTCGTTGGTGAACGAGCAATGCCCTCATCTTCAATCGCCATAACCCAAAGTCGTTCTTCCCGTCGAACTTCTCAACTTCGAACTTTGTTGACACCATCGTTGCCGCCGATCGATCTTTAATTGAATCTTGATTCTCAATTGAGCCACTAACCAGGCTCTGATACCAATTGTTGTAAAATCGATTGAGAATATGAACGCGGAATAACAATCAATACAAAGATGATCTCAGAAAGAATAAACGTGAACAAGAAACTTCAAATGATTATTAGTGATTGAATGATTTCGGATCCTTTTACCGATTACATCAGGTCCTTATTTATAGTATCTAACTAACTATAACTAACTCTCAACTTAAATTGAGAATTTACATAAAGGACCCTATACTACATCTTCCGAACGGAAATAACCCTTCGGAAGATTTCCTACTAATCACATGTATACTTCGGAAGAAATCCAAAGTACACAACAAGACCCTTCCGAAGCAAACATAACCTTCGGAAGATATCACCTTAGCTTCGGAAGAATATGTTAAGCTTCGGAAGAAAGAAGACTTAACCTTCGGAAGTTCACTTGTATTGGGTTTTATACTTCACACAAGTGAGCCTTAAATTTTTCGAGGGAGCCTTAATCTTTTTGAGCGGTCCTAATAAGGGAAAGCCTAGTGTGGCTCAACGTACCATTGGTTCAAAAATGATATTGAGAACATAACTTTTTAGCAAAAGTGTCGGAGTTCGATCCCCCACTTCTACAACTCCTGTTATTTTATTTTTATTTTTTGTTCGCATAACCTCTTTTCTAATTCTTTTCGTTTTTTAATTGATTTTTAATTTTTTTACTTTTGTTTATGAATTTTCCGTTCTTTTAAGTGGTATTGTTGTCATTACGCCATACTCATTTTTATCAACGTTTAGACTTATCTAAAAGGTTACATTTCTTTATACAACCTTTTAAATATTGTCTATACTCTCGTAGCAACTTTCCGTAATCACGAGGCGTATTACCTAGTTGTACTCATGTTTGATAATAGTATGATATCTATGATTTCAATGATCCTTGTCTAGAATTTAAAAGAGAAAAAAGGGTATATGTGATGGAATGCCAGAATTTGATTAGTCATTTGGTCCTATATATATGCGGTTACTTTCACTGATATTATTTTGTTGCAAGATTCGATCTTTCGGGTCTTTTGTTACGTGGGTACACAATCTTATACCTTAGTTACTATGGGTTCTCGTTATTGGGTCCTAATCTACTTTCTTTTAAAGTGTTTGGTAACATTTGTGATGCATCTAAGGGTCCTAATAATATTAACAAATGATGGTATCGTTTTTCCATCCTTAACACTACTTATCACACATTTAACATCTTGAATTTACCATGAGTTTGACTTTCTAAGTCAACATTAGTCTTTGGACCTTAGATGTTACCATCAACAACACACGTCCTTCGCTCCTTGTGTCGCTTGCATGACACAAATCACACAATCATACCGGACTATAGATAACGTAAAAGGATTAATGTGCACTTTAATTAGGATATCACATTATACCAACTACAAAATCACCTTGTATTTAGGTTACCAATATGAAAAGGCAACAACCATTTAATTAATTGTGAGTATGTGACAAGGAGATGTCTTAGGTTTAAGTCCACCTATGACGAAAATGTAAGGTTTCAGGTTGGGTCAGAGGTATATTTGTTACCTATGGTGAGTTTCATCTCGAGGGTAATCTCGGGTACTAGCTATCTCCCTACAGGAAGTCATACTAACTAGCAAGTTATCTGCCCCTTAGGGCGTTTAACGGGTTAAGTACTCGAGTTATGCAAGTGATCGGATGGGCCTGTGGCTCGTCGATAGTCCAATTAACCATTAAAATAATTGATTGTGAGTGTCAATTCTCGAACCAATATTAAAACGCAACTACTACTAATCCATAAAAACCACTTGTCTTTATATATCTCCCACTCAGCCCAATATTGTTTTCACTCTCAATCCATTAATAGGTTGCTATAGATGGTATTAAAAATTGCAACACCCTTTAATTTTCCTTTTACAAAAACGGTAAAACATTTACTTTTATGATTCCTCACGAAGCCACACACGAAATACTATTGTCATTTTATTTTACCAAATTAATTGAATTTTTATATATTTCATGATTTAAAAAATGATATATCATTAATTAATTTGAACTTCTTTTTTACTAAAAAGGCTTCCAAGTGCAGTACTAATTTGCCAGTTAAACACAATCATAATGTTTTTTTGATTACTTTGTGATTTTGTTGGAGTTTAAGGTTTATTATATTATTGATGAGACGAAATTACTAACTATATATGACATACATATACTTCTTCAAGATTATTGAGACCATGGTCGGCTCAACATTTCTGAAGCTTAAAGCAAAATAAAATTTTATGGTCTCCATCCATATATTATTTCTTAAAAGGACTTTTGCCTTGGACCGGTACATTAACAAGATTTTGTTAATAATTTGGCAAAAAAGAACTTAGGATAGAAACTAACTTAATAAACTGAAACAAAATCAATTGTAAAAGAACATATTAAATGATAAACAACCAATAATAGATTAAAGTAAAAAATAAAAATCAATTGCAAATAAAGATTTATCAAAATAGATAACAATAGATTAAATTGACAAACGAATAATAGTAGATTAAAGCGATTGAGTATAAACCAAGATCACACAATAACAGGTGATACATTAAGTGATTAATTACAAAAGAGAATTTAAAATTGACGGACCTAAAAGAACTGTCAACAGTGAACAGTCAATAAACTTTTGATGAACTAAATTTCGTAAGTCGACTAAATCAAATTTTGTAAGTTGACCTCGATAAATTTTCAATTATTTTGTTATCATTCTCATTTATCTTTTAAAAGACAAATATTAATTGTATTATCACATATATTTTCGATTTAGAATATAAATAAAAGATTTTTTTTCTAATTTGGGGGCATAAAACGGTTGTTTTAATTGTTTATACTGTAAAAACATCCCTAATTGAGACTAAACAGAAAACAAAAGTATAAGTTTTAGTTTTCACGTTGAATTTCAAAAGAAACCTTTACTAAAGCAAATGCAAAAGTTGGTTTTCGAAAATGATAATGTGTAGTGGTAATTTCATTGGAAATGCACACGAAGATATAATATCAGGTGCCAAGGAGAAATCATGTCAAATTGCTAGTAACTTTATAATTACGATATTAATTGGGTAGTTTTAGTTACTAGTTATAGTTATATCAGCTGTTAAAAACAATCTCTAATTGTATCACGTTTTTTATATATATTTTGAGAGTACTACTAATTTTATATGCCTAGTATATATTTTTATATTACTTTTGTCTTTTTTGTCTTAAGCATGCGTTGTTTCTACGCCTTACACCTATAATTTTCTATCCATAGTATACTTTTAATATGCTATTGCTTTCATAACTTATATGATTCGACCTTAAATAATTTAGCTCCAATCACGTTCTAATCGATTCATATTTAGCATTCAATATTGTCTCTTAGATCTCTTAAATAAGATTTGTCTTCAAAGCTAAAGCAGCAAAAAAAATAATATGCACTTATTAACAACTACCACATTAGCTAGATGATTTCTTCTTATTAGTTGTATCCGTTTATATAGCGTAAGACTTGTGATACGAGAATTGGATTTTATCATTTATACTTTTTACATATTGGTAGCGTTGCTACCTTTCTCCCACGTATCATTATTAGGAATCTAATCAACTTTGATAATTAAGTATCAAAATTCATACCCTTCGAAAGTTATCCGTCTTTAATCCATTAGAAAACATATTACTCACGACCAAAGGTTATGAGTTTGAGTTTTTGTGGGGCAACTCCTAGATTACTATAGGTGTTGCTATTGCCATTACATCCTAAATTATCTAAGAGTGGTTAAAAAAACAAAAAAAAAAAATTAAATAAACATGAGCCTCACTTAGGTTGTTTGTTTATATAATAGTAGAGTTGTAGAATATAAAAAAACCAGAGTTTAAATCATGGTATTGAATATATAAATTATAAATGGCTGTAATTAAAAATAAAAGTATATAATTGTTTGAGTCGCCATTCTAGAAAGAAACAGCTCGAACCCTTCTCATTCGCTTCTTGTGTGTCAATCAAGTCGATACAACTACAGGCAACGGACTGAAGCCACCTTGCAACAATTCTCTTAGAGGTTCAAACATTGGTTCGGGCATGTTGTTCAAATCATACCATTCCCAACCCTCACATTTACTAGGTTCGTTGTTTTGAGGTATTTGATTTGGGTCTGATAAATTTGCACGCATGTAAATAATAATAAGATGCACTCCATTGGATATATAATTATTTGTTATCGTTAATAACTCAATATTCTTGATGTCTAGTCCAGTTTCCTCTTTCACCTCTCTTGATGCACATTCCTCATAGCTTTCACCTGGATTTTATTTACATCAAATTACAAAGTTATTGGTGATAGTTACAACTTTACTAACATGCAAGTTAAAAAACAATGAGTTTTACAAATCTTATTTCATGGTGCGAGGAAGAACCGACCAAACTCAACGTGGCCGCCTGGGAGCGCGTAGATGTTGGCTGCAATAGAGAGGGAGCGACGACGCCCCATCAGTATCTTATTATCCTTTAATATAAACACCGCAACCCCAATTTCTGGCGCGGTTGACATCTCTGTGTTCTTGATATCTAATGCTCCAACTATTTTGAATCTGAACTTTGAGGTGGACATGACGTATGTCTGTGTAGAAAACGAAGCTAAATTATTGATTACTTTACTCAAACCATAAGAACCATTTGTGTAATTAACTCGTAGTATAACTATTAAATTGCATATATATATATATATATATATATATATATATATATATATATATATATATATATATATATATATATATATATGTATGTATATATATATATATATGTATATGTATATATATATATATATGTATATGTATATATATATATTTACCGGTTGAGAGCTATATGTACAAGATTTTCCTATGCTACAAATCTATATAATATATGATTTTTTTTATGTGTGACTAAGTTTGTGGTATACAAATTACCTCATTAGTTCATACTTATTTTTCTACTTATTATCGAATATTAATGAACTTAATTATTGATATATCCTACGTTGCATGGTTTCAACTTTCAACGTTGACAATAGTTGTCATGACAGTGTGACACATTCCATATATAAACACAAAAATAATTTTAGCTAATTGCATCAAGAAAACTATAAAAGTGGAAGGAATGCCTGAAAGATGGAACAATTGGGAGAAAAGACCGGTTTCGGGATATGTTTGGAGATCTTCATCGACTTAACGATCAACGGAATCACAGATTTTTGGGTGTGATGTTGTCGAGGCGAGTTGTTGAATTCGTATACGGTTTGCAATGATTCATGGAGGTTTTTCGCGAAAGTGAGACGTCTGTTGGCGTTTGATCTCATCGCGGGTGAGACCCCGGAAGTTAGTATAACAACTGTCGCCATTGCTATTAGTTAATGTGACTTACAAGAGGGTATTATGAAAGTATAATATACATTGACAAGGAAGAAATATATTATCATATATACCGCTCTTGCTGGTGCACTTAATTTGACTTGAGAGTTCAAATATTATACATACTTTGACAAGGGAGAAATATATTATCATATATACCATATGTGTTTAATAAGTTAAAAACATTTATATTAATATATAAGAAGATAAAAAGGACTCACTTTTAGTAGATTTACAAGGTTCTCGATACATGGCCTTTAATCTAGAATGAATAATAATGTCGTATAACTATTCATGATCGGAAAGATACATGATTGCTTGAGAGAAGAGACATCATACATGTCATGTCATGGTTGTGATATCTTTTTGACTATGTATATTGTTTTTTATATTTTTATATAAATAATAAAAATTTATCAGATGTCACGTACAAACGTACTTGAGAGCTTAGTAATTGCTTAATGGGCATGTTATTGATATACCCAATTAATTTTCATTCACTCTATCTCTCTCTATACATACATATACATACATGAAGAGAGATATAGACAAAAGGATGTCTAAATAACAAAAAAAGGTGTTTGTATAACACAACCCTTATATAATACAACATGTGCTTTAATTGTTAAATCTTTAATTTTAGTAATTACCTTGTTAATATTAGAATAAGATAAATCGTAATTATATTTATAACCTTTCTTTGTTATTTTTATGAACTTTTATAGTCTTTTTGCTTGATTGTGTAGGCATTAGAAAGTGATTCCAAATGATGATATCATAATCAAAGTATGAAATAAGAAAGATGCATATTTGGTTATAATTGATGAAAATTCTTGTACTTGTAGATCATGACAATTGTGAGACATATCTTGTATTCATACGGTAGCTACTTTACCCTCATTAGTAACAACCCAAAAAGTTACGAGAATAAAACCCACAACCAAAGAATGCAAGCCCAAAAGATAGACATAAAAAAATTGAATCAACACATTTGAATCATAATATTCTTTATTCAATATTTACAAATTTAAAGAGTCGAAATCAAACACTTTTTATTTATTTCATATGTTTTAATCAAGTCAAAACAACTTCAATGATCATGAGAATCATCGAGCACACATACATGTAAAACAAGATTATCTGACATTCACTAGGACATTATGAGGTATCTAACTAGAAGACAAACACATAAGATACCTTTTTTGTAGAATAAAAAAATTTTATTCATCAAAAGGCATTAGAGAACGGATTAAATCCATCTTGC
The DNA here is from genome assembly GCA_025215565.1 of Flaveria ramosissima. Lineage (NCBI taxonomy): Eukaryota > Viridiplantae > Streptophyta > Magnoliopsida > Asterales > Asteraceae > Flaveria > Flaveria ramosissima. The sequence goes on from CM046032.1 coordinate 48,677,848, forward strand.
AACATTTCTCTCAAAGGCTCAAACATAGGTTCGGGAAGGTTGTTCAAGTCATACCATTCCCATCCCTCACACCTATCGTGTTCAAGGTTTTGAGGTGTTTGATTTATGTCTAACAAATGTGCACGCATAAAAGTAACTTTGATGTGTTTTGCATCATAATGCAGATTGTTAACTGTTGTTAACAATTCAATATTCTTGATGTCTAGTCCGGTTTCCTCTTTCACCTCTCTAGTTGCACATTCCTCATAACTTTCACCTGGATTAAATTTGAAACAAATTACAAACTATCTAATGATCTTGAGCCTTTTGGATCAACTTTTGTTACACCTTTAGAATAAAACTCAAACAATTAAACAAAATCATCAAGAAGTACAGTAAAATGAACTAATAATGTGGTGCGTAGAAGAACTAACCAAGCTCAAGGTGGCCACCTGGGAGCAAATAGGTATTGGCGGCAACAGAGAGGGCGCGACGACACCCAAAGAGTACCTTGTTATCTTTTAATATAAACACTAAAACTCCAATCTCCGGTGTCTCTGACATCTCTCTGCTCTCGATATCTGATGCTCCGAAAGTTTTAACTTTGAACTTTGAGTTGGACATGTGGCATGTCTATGGGAAAATGAAGTTCGTTGGTTAATACCTATAAATTCTTGGTTAATACTATTAATATTGTAAATATAGCCTTAACTAGTGTTGATCTCGTGCGCGCTTCAAACTGGTTAAATCAATCTCAGATAAACGTACATTGTCACGTTAGTACCATCACAACTTTTATTTATTAACAAACTACTTTGTGTTCTAGAAATCTAACTTAACTGAATAACATATCTATTTAACACCTATTAATTAATTTGACCAAAGCTAATTTTAACAACAACCCAACCAAATTTAACTCAGATTAAGCAAAAATTGAGTTTAAACAACCAGACCAAATTAAATTCATATAAACTATTAGTAAAGAAATCACAGATTTTAACATCTCGAATATCATACAGTAACCTATAAGTTAACAAAGCAAGTAAAAAAGAAGACAAGTTATCTCAAAAGCGGTATTATTATGTTGTGATCTAGCTATTGGGTCACCATGGCTGCAACACAGGTTGCAAATGCAAAATGCCATCATTGATTATGCCACGCCAAGAAACCATCTCTACCATAGTCATTATAGCAATGTCTAAAACATATAGATTCTTCAATCATAACCGAGTTGATGACGTCACAAGTCAACGAAAGCACACAATCATCGACATACCATAGCCACCATTAACAAAGTAGAAACAGTTCAATGCAAGACCCTGATGGGCTCATATAATCCAACTAACGCTAACTAGTAGGACATGGGTCTTAGATGATGGGCCGTCATCATCATCATCAAGCCATGAAAACCGACAGATCCATCACCGTAACAGACCAAAAACAAAAGATTAGGGTTCAGGGCCGCCTTGCATATCATCACCGACCAATAAATTGCACTAAAAATACGCGACAAAACATAAACATCAAGATTCAGGGTTAAGATCAGAAAACCCAAATAGTTGAAGTCGAAATAACAAATGCATAAGTGTAAGGAATACACTTAGATACTAATCCAACCAAAAACCTCTCAACATGCATATATGAAGTACAAAGAAGCTACTTCGATAGATTTGATACAACTCAATGAATTATGCTAAGTATCAAATTTTCCGAAGCTAAAAGACCAAATCTTCCGAAGCCAAAAGATGAAGTCTTCCGAAGCTCCAAAGACAAAGTCTTACGAAGCCAAAGACTGGTTTCTTCCGAAGACAGAGAAGACATGTTTTTTCTGTATCACCTTTTGACAAAAACTGAACAACTTTTTGCTGCCACTTCTGAAAACTCACCAACTTATATGAGTTGGTGAAAAGTCCTTACTTTTGTCAAACTGTAGATTAAGGTCTTTTGTCTTAATTTTCTACTCTTGTACTTCTATCATTTTTGTAATAAATAAGGATGTGAGCTATGACATGTTATAGTCACAAGTAAAAATACAATCTGTCTTTTGACTCTACATTAATCTTGTTGCCTAGATTAATGTTTTCTGCTAGCTTTCAAGTATAGACGGTTGTAGGATGTAGTATAAAGTGTCTCAAGTACTTGTATCTTTTGATGATAAGCTTTGTAACATTTGTAAGAACTTGAGAGCAATATACATAATTCTAGAAACCCATATTTGAGTGTTCTTGTTAATTGTTCTTGTTACTTGTGTTCATTGTTTCATCCTAACCGATTCCCTATTTGATTCTAAGTGTTCTGAGTCTCTTCTCATTGTGAAACTGTTGCATTGACCCCCTTCACCCGGTCCTGCAATAAGCGATTTGATTAGATGCATTTATGAGAGGTCTCAAATGAAGTACCCCATCGTAATGAACTTATAGCAACAAATTAGAGTTTAAAACTAGAAAAATCGAATCACCGTCTCAAATGAGTGGTTGCCTATCGTCGTCGACCAATTGGAACCCCATATGGCCTTGGTAGGCCAGAAAAAAGCCTCCTAGAGGCGGCGCTCAACCTCTATCCGGCATACAGGTGCTTCCCGAAACGCCCGTCGTGCATCGATACAAAAGGAGGGCCACTGTCTAGGCAAAATAAAGGTGGACGTCGACAGACACACAAGCAGCGCCATGCATGGCAGCGATGGCAAAGAGAAGAAGGTGAATCAACACTTCTCTCTCTACACACACACAAACTACATGCACCTGGTGTCGAGCAACAATAGGGATATCGACGGAGAAACAACGGGGACGGTGACAGAGTAATCGCCGGTGGCAGAAAGCTCGCCGCCCCAACAGTCTCTCTTTCTTAACCACAAGAAAATGGCACAAAGCCACATATAAAGGAAGGGGAAAAGGCGGTGGTGTAATGAATGGTTGCACCCCAGGCAATAGAATCAGTAAACCACTGTTCATTTTCATATTCTATTAACATATAGGTTCATGACTAATTTGGAAATTTTCACGTTATGAACTATTACAAGATATTCGTAATATCTATTATGAGAGTTGATTTATATTCATTAAGGTAAACCTATATAAAATAAATGGGAAGAGAAATTATATATGATACGAATCTTAGTATATAGTAAGAGTTCACTATGTACTACTAAGTTTGTAGTTTACAAAACACCTTTTTACTTTAAACTAGTAGGAAACAGCCCGTGCTTCGCGGCGAGCATCAACCGTCACTAACCGACATTTTTCTGGCATGCTTAGATAACGGTTATTCATTAAAATCCAAAGGCTTAAAAGGGACGATTCATTGTGGCTGCAAACAGTTTGTTCACCACGCCAAAACAATGATTATCACGTCTTTTGTTACATCTCATCGCCTATCTATTTGCGCCAATGGAGAAACATCAACATAATAATGCTAAATAAAATAGGCAGGTGAATTACGTTTAAGCTCAACTATCATCGAACCAACATTAAATGAACACCATCCAGATCAGAGGTATTTCTAAGCGTTAAACATAACTAACCATTGACATAGCATTTTTCCCAATAGAAAACAATAGAACAAACATCATCAAATAGAGGAAAACCCAAAACAAAACAAAGGAAACTTTAAAACATGAGATCTAGGAGTAATCAATCTTGCGTGTTGCGCGAGTTTTTAAAATCACAACAAAATGCAGTCGTTGGCACGATCATGTTTGATACCCTTGGCTTAGAGTCATCTTCTCGTTGTGGCTGCAAACTAGACATGGTTATGATGCCAAGACAATAGTTTTTTTAACAGAATCATCATAGCCACGCATGCGACTTTTTAAAATCACAAACAAAGCGCAGCTGTTGCCACAACTTCGTTTAATCATATTGGCTCAGATCCTATCTCGTTGTGGCTGCAAACCAAACATGGTTGCCACGCCAAGGCACTGAATTTTTTTTACAAAATCATCATAGCCATCCAATTTTTAACCAGCCACATACCACCAGCGAACGATAGTCGAAGGCAAAGCCGCTGCATTTTTTGCTAGACCATCACATCTTTCAGTTTTTTAATCTCACAACCGCGTCTCAGACAAAGTTAGGGCCGTCATCATCGACAATCTAGATACAACCATCATATACACAACATAATCATCGCCACCGACACCGCGGCTTTCCAACCTTAAGGCATGCCTTGAATAGTTTTCACCCAAACAAAGTATCAATGGGAGAGGGAGTGGTTTGGCCGCAACAACAACACTGTCGCCCAATCATCGACGCGTAGGGTTTGCAAAACAAAGCAGGGATAACCACTCTGTACACAAATCCAGTAGCAACGGCCGAGCGGGTTGACTGGAGAGTACGGAGGTCCATATATAGGACAAAGCAACAAATGCGACAGCTCCAGCCGACGATGGTCGGGGTTTAATGGTAGCTCACACCCATCGGCCATGCAAAGAGCCCCATTCAATAACACTAACAGCTAATAGCCAAAACACCATAATATAGAGAAATATGTAAACCCTAAAAAGGTATCAGAGAGACATAGAGATGAGGGAGCAATAAAGGCAGTGGCACGACCACCATAGCACCATCAATGGCTAGAAGACCGCCACCTGCTCCACCTCAACCACATAGAGGAGGTAGAGCGACAACAAGCTCCATCGCCACCACAACAGTCAAAATCGGTGATACAGAGATCCAAGCAACCAAACCGTCAGCACAACCGTCGCCTTTGGCACCGTGAACAGCAATGGCAAGGCCGGTGCGAGATACCGTCGTGGACCTTGGCGGAGTTCTCTCGCCGCCTCAGCTGCAAATCTCTCTAAAACCTCTCTCTTAAAAAGAGAATGAGACAACACTGTATATAAGGCAAACCTAAATCACGGTTGTGCATCGGAGGAGAGGTGGAGCGGCAAGAGAGGTCCGGCGACCCCCCCCCCCCCCCCCCCCCCCCCCCGACACACCCACACCGCCACGGCCTAACATCTACTCCATTTTAAAAACAAAGCACATAACTCGAGGAGGAAGACGAAATACCGAAAGTACCCAAGTTACTGTTAATCGCGTTGGTTTTTTCATATATAGGGTAATATAATTTCTAATTTAGTTTATAAATGATTGGGAATTGATTATGAACATAAGCTATGTTGCATTGTATATATTAACCAGAGAATATTTGTATGACAATCAACATAATATATTGGAAGATAGATCTGGATTTAAGAAATATAATTAAAAATTAAACAATCGTACAAAGTTCTCTCTCTTCTTTTTTTCCCTGATGTCTTAATACGAACTATATTTAAATCGAGTCGCGATGTAATAAAATATAGATTACAATTAATCCGACTAATTTTCGAATTAAATTTACATTTAATGTAGATTAAATTAAATTTATACCTTTCAATGAAAACGTATTATATTTGACTAAACTCTTTTTCAAACAAAATTTATATCGAAACGTAGATTAACTCAAAACATACATTAAAAATCACATCTTGTGAATTGACATTAGGCATGATAAAATATAGATTACAGTCACTACAATTTGTTTTTGAAATTAATTTACGTCGAAATATAGAATAACTCGGATTTATACAGTCGAATGAAAACGTATCATATTCGACCCTACGCGTTTGCAAATAAAACTTACTTTTAAACGTAAAACAACTCAAAACGTACGTATAAATATCCATAGAAACATATATATTTAACCCGACTATTTTATAACCCATTTAAAATTCATATCAAATCATTTCATGTAATTTATCAAAAATAAAACTAAAATAAAACAAAAAAGTATTATAATTTACACTTAACCCCTCCCTCACTTCCCACCTAATTCTCAATAATATCTAAACGTTTATATTGTTACGCATGAATTGGTCATTCTAATAAAGTTCGATGGTAATTCAACGATCAAAATATTTAAGTCTCAATTTCTATAATAAATAATTACTCGCACTATCAAATATTATGATGATACATGTTTTTATTACATGTATAATCCTAAACATGAAATAATATATACTTTTAAAATTATTTTCATACTGTAATAAAATGGTAAATAGTATGGACACATAACAAAACTACACGCATTCTTTCTTATTAAACTTTTTCCAATTATTTCTCTTATTAAATAATCATATTAATTACTAATAATATTATTTATAATTTTTTAGATTCAAAATATTTTTTAAACATTAATAAAGATTTTCTTTATATGTTATTCTAAAGAAATACTTTTTTTAAATAAGAAAATTTTCTAAAACGTCAAACTTTTTTAAAAATATAAATATTTTAAAATTGATGTTTTTAAAAAGTAAAACTTTCATAAGCAAAAAATAACTAAAACTGGGATTTATAATAAGAAAAAAAATTAAAATGATATTTTCTTAAAACATTTGTTTTGAAACAAAATTTTTATTCTATTTATAATAAGAAATAGTTTAATTATATCTTATTTTAAAATATTAATTTGTAATTAATTACTTTTCATTTTAATATATTATAAATATATATATATATATATATATATATATATATATATATATATATATATATATATATATATATATATATATATATATATTAATCCGATACATGAGTATACTATATTTATATTGCTTCTACAAAGGCACGAAGTCAAATTTGAAACCTATTTCAATTAATGTATGTAAAAAATAGGTAACTACCTCAACTAAAACGTGATAGTACATGTTAATATCTCCGTCAGAAAATAACGTTTAAATAGTTAATTATTTAACAGGCAATCTTATAAAAAGATAGTTATTACCATGCATGTAAGTAACAAACTAACAACAAATAGACACTTAATAAAATTTTATAATTAATAAACCAGGAACAAGTATCTATTGTTCAAATATGTTACCTTATATAGCACAGGCCGGATAATGCATGACACTCGGTACATTTTTTGTGATATATATTGTTCGATACTTAACTTTTACAATTGTAATACATGTACGTATATGACATTGGAGTAACATTGATTAATCAAACATTTTTAGGAAAAAACACACGTAGGGTGCATGTTTTCCAGGACCAAATGGATATGTAGGTATGTATGGTCGAATAATCTTTTAAGATTTTTTGTGGTTTATGAAAAACATACTGGTTTGTAGATGAATTTTGAAAACATGTTGGTTTTCTACACCCCTCCCCCCACCCAAATATGTAAGTATAGTATGGTTGAATTAACTGTTTTTTTGAGTTCGTTATATGAGCGAGATAGCGAATTGCCTAAAAACCAATTTTTTTTCAAAAAATCATCTAGAAGCCGATAAGTTTCACCCAACCCACCTACAAAAACCAAAAATTTGTACTGTTTCATTTCTACCAAAACCACTTTTTTGTTTTTTTTTTCTTTGAATAGTTTAACTCTAAAATCAAAACTAGTTGATTTTAACTAACTGGATAGCTTTAAACCAATTCATCCAATTAAACAACCCTGAAAATACTTTACCATAAAAACTATAATTAGGGGTGGAAGTGTACCTGAAAGATGGAACCATTGAAAAAAAAGACTGGTTTCTGGCTAGGTTCAAAGATCTTCATCGACTTAACTGCCAAGGGGAACACAGAATTCTGTAGATGATATTGTCGAGGCGAATTGGTAAACTCGTGTACGTTTTGCAATGATCCGTAGAGGTTTTTCATTGAAGAGAGACCTTTGTTGGCGTCTGTACTCATCGTGGGTGAGACCCCGAGAGTTCTTAAACTAACTGTAGCCATTGGCGACAAATACATAGGTTGATTAATGGAGCTTGTGACTAGCTAGAGAGTTTTTAGATATCAGAGCTTCGTCTATAACGCTCGATACTTCAATATAATATAGCTGGTGCATATAGTTGGACTTTGTCTGGGTCCATATCATTATTAATTAGAGTACAAAATAGATATAGTAAATATCAAATATAATATCTTGCCATAAGAGATTGTCAGCTGAGTGTGTTTGTAATTCTTAATGGAAGGGTATCTAAAACATATTATGTATTAGGTTAAGACACTCGGGTTAAAATAAAAAATATATATAATAGATTACATATATCTAACAATTGAATATATGTAATAGATAACATATCAATACAATTATTATATATAACAAACATATTTAAGTTATAAACAATAGTATAAAGAGACAAATGATTTTATTAGTTATAAATATCTATAAACCTCTTTATATACATATTAAAAAATTTTAGTTTTAATAATGATTAGCTGCAAATTAAATTATATTTTAACAAAATTAAATCTCATTAAAGTAATTTTAATGAAATCTTATTTATTTCTAGAAAAAAATTATAATTAATATAGTATTAAATTAACATTTATTAAGGAAAAATTTTGAAGTTGATCTTTACAAAAAATTATAATTTTTATGTGCTGAGTACATGTGGACAATCCAAACTGGAGATGATGTGTATGTGCTAGAAAATAATCATGTGTCTGATAGTTATTTTGTTTTATAAAGTATAATAAGATAAGATGTATGTAACTTTAATAAAGAGTAGATTATAGCTTATCAATAACAATTTAATTATTTTAGCTTATCAAATCTTATAGCTCATTAACAATCTTGATTTGTTTAGTTCACTACTATTTTCCAATCTAAATCTAATTTGATAC